>VDFB02342309.1:0-88186 GCA_007258455.2 Sequoia sempervirens
GTAAAGTTGGTGTCTGATCTTTGAAGAGAATATCTATAATTTTCTGATTTCAATGTTGGTTAAATCATTTACATAGTCAATTTAAGACATACTTTTGTTTAGAATGTTTGTTTTATGGAATTATATTAGTAGTCGCTGAAGATATTCTTACTTTTCTCCCTGCTTTGGATGCAGGCGGCGCCTGTCAACATAATAGTAGGTTCCCATGTATGGGTAGAAGACCCAGAAATAGCCTGGATTGATGGAGAAGTTATTAAAATTGTGGGCCAAAATGCTGAAGTTCAGACTACTGCTGGAAAGAAGGTAAGGGCTTGTGTTGAATCAACTATTTGGTGATGATAATGGGCAGTTTTTATTAGGTGTGCAGGAATCCTGTTTTGTCGTGACAACATCTTAAATGTGTAAATTGTGTTTACCTAACTTTTTAGTTGTAAAGGACTGGTTTTCAAAGTGATGTACATTGTACTGTCATGAGTTACATATGGTAAATTCTACAGTGCTTTTCAAATAAAGAACAGTTTGAAGAGTGACAAGCATTGGGTTATTTGTCAGAATGGATGAGTCTTTTATATGGGACATGATCAGTAGTTAGAATGAGTGGGCATTTTAACTTGTATCAAATTTTTGGCACCCTTCCATTAAACTTGGAATGCAAATATAGGCATTTGTTTCATTTATATTGCTGAATGGTTGAATCTATTCAAGCATTTACTTGTATTGTGTTTTTCTATAAGTTGCAGAAAAATCATTGGTGATTTACCAGGAACTTTAATCATCATGTGCATTAATTTGGAGCATATGGTAAATGTTTTCGTTTGTTTACAGGTGTCTGTTAATTTGGCAAATGTGTACCCAAAGGATACAGAAGCACCTCCGGCTGGAGTTGATGATATGACAAAACTCTCCTATTTACATGAGCCAGGAGTTCTGCAAAATTTAAAGACTAGATATGAACTCAATGAAATATATGTAAGTTGTCAGTTTATGATAATTTCTTCTATTTTAAATTTGAATATTAACATGGACTGTGGAAACGTTATGTCTTTTAAATTTTTAATAACTTCTATTTTAAATTTGAGGATTTGAGATATTCATTCTAATATAAAGTTTTATACACCACAGTTTAATGATTTTATAAGTTTGTGATGCTAAGTACTTCATACCTTTATTTTTGAAGTCTGATATGTTGCATATATTCTTTATAATATCAAGGAATAAAATTCTTCTTTCACTCTTTTTATATCAGTTTTGTCTGATAGGAATTATACAATGTTTGTCAGACATATACAGGAAATATATTGATTGCCATCAATCCATTTACAAGACTACCTCATTTATATGATACACATATGATGCAACAATACAAGGGAGCAACATTTGGAGAGCTAAATCCTCACGTTTTTGCAGTGGCGGATGCCGCTTACAGGTAAAGCGTCTGATCCTCTATGATCCATCCATAACTCGCAGTTTTTTGAATAAAGTGCAAGCATATGGTTGAAATTTAATTTGGTTTTAAATGTTTCCAAACACAGGGCTATGATTAATGAGGGAAAAAGCAACTCAATTTTAGTCAGTGGAGAAAGTGGTGCTGGTAAAACAGAAACCACAAAAATGCTCATGCGTTATTTAGCATTCATGGGTGGTCGAGCTGCAATGGAAGGAAGGACAGTTGAGCAGCAAGTTCTAGAAGTAAGATGAATGCCATTTGTGCATCTATGATTCAAGGCCAGAATTTTTTTTTATTTTGTATCACTTAGCGTCTAATAATTTAGGACTGCAGTGTTACCATTTAATTTTTCTCTGAATACTTTGTTTTTTATCTTACAGTCAAACCCTGTTCTTGAAGCATTTGGTAATGCCAAAACAGTCAGAAATAACAATTCCAGGTGAAGGCTTTTTGATCATCTAATATATGTTATTGCAAAAGTTATCTGTTTAATCAGTAATGCAACTCTGCAACTTAAGGATGGCTATATGCCTTTTCATGGGAAAAGCAAGAGCATTGTTAGTGGTTCAATGTTCTATTGAAATTCTCTTATGGTTTCCATTTTTTCCTAGCTTATGCTAGACTGAGGTGAGAAGAGTGTTCATGGTTGCAGTCGCTTTGGGAAATTTGTTGAGCTTCAGTTTGACAGAAATGGAAGGATTTCAGGAGCTGCTATAAGGACATACCTTCTTGAAAGGTCCCGAGTTTGTCAAGTATCAGATCCTGAGAGAAATTATCATTGTTTCTACCTGCTTTGTGCTGCTCCACCTCAGGCATGTTATATTGTGTGTGATATTTTTTAGTGAAAATTCTTACTGTATTGGTAAAGGTGTTGTGACTTATATTTAAACTGTTTATTTTTATGTGTAATAACACCGTTAATTGATTTTGACAAGCAATTTAGTTTACAAAGTTGAATTTGTATGCTCTGATACTTTCAGGATATTGAGAAATACAAGCTGGGTGACCCAAGATCCTTTCACTATCTCAATCAAACCAATTGTTTCAAATTGGATGGTGTTAGTGATGCTGAAGAGTATCTTGCAACCAGAAGGGCCATGGATGTTGTGGGTATTGGTCCAGAAGAACAGGTGCATTGGTTGTCTTTAGAAAATGGTGTTTTCCAACTGCAAGTAGATATAATATTAAATGTTGAATAACTATATACCCTATTAAAGTAATGGCTTTCTTTTCAGGATGCAATTTTTAGAGTTGTGGCAGCTATCTTGCATTTGGGTAACATTAATTTCACCAAGGGGAGTGAGATAGATTCTTCAAAACCTAAAGATGACCAATCACTTTTTCATCTGAAAATGGCAGCTGAACTTCTCATGTATGCTGCAGTTTCTGAAATATGTATTTTATAAAACTTTTTGTATGTGTTTCAATTATTTTCAGTTGCTGGCATTCAAATTGGTGCCAAATAATAACTAAAAAAATATTGTAGGTGTGATGCCCAAGGTTTGGAGCATGCTCTTTGCAAACGTGCCATGGTGACACGTGAGGAAACAATCATCATGTCTCTTGATCCAGTGGCTGCGACAACCAACCGGGATGCCCTAGCAAAAACAATATACTCACGGTTATTCGACTGGTAAGAATGCCATCTCTCACACAAAGAAGGAACATAGATGTGCTTGTCTGTCTAATTTTTCAAGTTAATATGGCAGTCTAAAAACATGTTTGAATCCCAACATTTAGGTAATTCTAAGTTAGGTTTATATGTAATAAGAATACATTTGTGCTGCTGACAGGATTGTGGAGAAAATTAACAGTTCAATAGGACAGGATCCCAACTCAAAGACATTGATTGGAGTTCTTGATATATATGGTTTTGAGAGCTTTAAACACAACAGGTACATCTTGTTCACAGGAAAAATGGTATTTATAAAACTATTTAAATTTTTTTTCTTGAAAACAACTTCTAGGTGTATTTGAGTCCCTGTGAGAATTTAAAGGTACTTTTGCTGCAATTGCCAACTTTTTTTTAAACTGAAAATTGCCAACTTCTAGGCCTATTTGATTAAGTTTGTCCGATTTCTCTGTTGTGTGTGTGGATTTCTGATCAATCTGGCTCAGAAAATCTCAAATTCATGTTTTTTGTTGTTTGTTTTAAGTGTGTTATCTCTCTAAAGTAGATTTAGAGTAGTGCAAATTTGAATTTGTGAATTGTAGATTAGTATATGATTTCCACTGCATATTTTTTCAGGTCTTTTATTTAACTCTTCATTTTTTGTATGCCAGTTTTGAGCAGTTCTGCATCAATCTTACAAATGAGAAGTTGCAACAGCATTTCAATCAGGTGAGAGAATTTTCAGATGTAGGACTTATTGTAAGATAACACGTTTTTATAATAATGCACTTGAATTAAGAGTATGGTCGAGGTTGATTTCTAGAGTAAATTGTTGTTCTTTGGCTGGTTTTTTACTCTCTTGGTACATTTTTTGCAGCATGTTTTTAAAATGGAGCAAGAAGAGTACACGAGAGAAGAAATTAACTGGAGTTACATCGAATTTGTAGATAATCAAGATGTATTGGATCTTATTGAGAAGGTTATTACTGCTGCCTCTTTACTTTTTGGGTAATTTCTGCTGTTATTTTACTGTGGTTTTTACAGTCAATGTATTTTGACTTAACAAATAGGTGAATCATTTTCCCAATGGTGAGTTGTTGAGGTGATGTTTGATAAGTTCTTTGTATTTGCTGGTGATAGATACCGTTAATTTATGGTTGACATATATTAGCTTAACATATAGCTGAGTTATTTTGCTGTTGAAGAGAGTTAGTTGGTATGTCTATTTTCTATGAACATTTTCTAGTTCTGTCTATTTCTGTCTGTTTTCTATGAAGAGCTAGATGGTAATACAATTATTGTAATGATTGATTTTTTAAATAACTCATGTTAAGCCTTTCAAACTCAAGTGTCTCATGAAACATTTTTAGGGCTGCAGATTCTATGGTTCCTACAGAACAACATTCTATATTCTAGTACAGTGACATGTACTATATTGAGTACAAGTTAGGACACTCACCTGTGGATTGATTGAGCAGATTTATACAGAACTTTTCCAAGTATTAAATGACATAGATGAACAATTGGAGTGTTGCTGCCATTCTCAGCAGGCTGTAAATAGAATAAATAAATTGGGATTGTTGCTCTAATGTCTATTAGATGGATTGGTGATTGGGCTGCTGCTCTCATTTGCCCCTATCAGATGCTTTAGAAAATAGTTGGCAACTTTCTACTTTTTCAGACCATGGAGATTTGTATGAATACCATGTAATGCCAAGTCCTGTTTATTGAGGGACAAGAAAATAGGGGGACCAAAAAAAGGGGCAATTGGAAGTATCCCTCAAGGCTCAAATCCTAGGAAAATATGGACAGCGAAGGTAACATCTGTAAAAAAAACTTTAAGAACACAATATAAAAATCACAGATTTCAAAACAGAACATATTTAACAGTGGGGAAATTTTAAGTAATCATTGTTTTTTTCATTGATATTGGTAGACTGTCAAAATGAAAATTGTAGGTTACAATACAGAAATGTATCACATTCCTCATTGCATAAAGATGTTGGTTTGGCATGTATTTGTTAATAATTGTTTTGTCGAGCCTAATCTCAAAGTGACATGAAGAACACACAAACATCACACTAACTCATAAAATCTGTGTTGGGTTTAGGTTCTCATAAAATGTATGCAGGTTTTAGGTGGTTATAAAAAATTTAGGGCTAGGTTTATTTTTTTATTTTTTTAAAAGGTGCAATGCACCCATATTATTAGGGGTAAACGCTTTTGACCGGAGCTATGAACCGGGTACAAGAAACCACAAGAAACTACCAAACCCGCGATCACAACAACCCAGCGAAGGCACAAGGTCTGCGAGCACTTTGGCTCAGCGAGGGTTTGAACCCTGGTGGCCGCCACTACAACCAAGCGACTTGACCACCGAACCACGCCCTTATCGGCCATATTAGGGCTAGGTTTAGTTAGTAGTGTTTTTATTTTTTATTTTATTGGGACAGCTAATTGTGCCTTGAGGGATGCAATGACATTCCTTTTGTGTCCCCATTGTAATGTGGATGGGAGGGCTGAGTAGAAAAGATGCCAATCCATCCCTTGTCAATGTGGATGGCTCCAGGATGCCCCTAGTGTGGCCCTTGGTCAATCTCTTGATATGGGTACATGGTGTGTAAGGTATTGAGTGCCAGATCTGCATCGCTGTGGAACACATACCAAATGTCACTAACTTTTCAATGAAAATAGTATTAGATGCTTATTTTCTCAGGAGTTATCTCACATGCTTTATTGATGTTTAATTTGGCCTCTTCGAATGCTAGCTTTTATTTGTTTTAGGCAATAGATACTTGTTGATTTATGGAGTTTGTATATTATTTATGTTATTTGGTTAATAGATTTTATTGCCTACTAATGAATACCTGGGTTTGGAAGTATTGAGATTCTTGCTGCACATTGTTGTTGTCAAGGTGAAGAGTTCTTTGCTTTGACATGGTTAGAGTTCAGAAAATCAAGCATTTCCCCAGTGCAATTTTAATATGAAACCATGTTTAAGTTATGCATGGAATCCTTCTTAAGCTGTCGTTTTGCATTTTGATCTACTGAATTTAACTGCAAAAACTCTTTTTTAGAACATATATCACAATTATGAGGATCTTTTATTTTGTCAAATGCATTGTTGCTAAAGGCAATTGTGAGTATTCAATCAGTATCTTAATTCTGTATTCCAACACATATTGTTTGTTAAAGTCTGAAATGGATATCAAGCCTAACACCAGTAATATGTAATAATTGTAATTGCTCTACAAAGTTCAGTTAGATTTTTATGCTAAGGGAAAAATGAACAATCTGTATCTCTTGCATTTTTTCTTACAATGGCTTCTACTAATAAAAACTTCCACGCAACTTTCAATATGAATTGCATCCTATCTATGCCTATTCTACTTTTAGTAATTTTGATCTATGTTGCAGAAACCTGGAGGAATCATTGCTCTCTTAGATGAAGCTTGGTATGCATATTTGCTCTTGTTATGTGACTTTTTGATTTTCCTTTTGCAGTTATTAACCTTGCAAGCATTTTTATGGGATGTTGAGAACAAAATGTTTTCTGTTTTTGCAGTATGTTTCCAAAATCAACACATGAAACTTTTGCACAAAAGCTTTACACAACATTTGTGAAAAACAAGCGTTTCAGCAAGCCAAAACTTTCTCGAACTGACTTCACTATTGTTCATTATGCTGGTGATGTAAGTAAATGTTGGCTTTAGCCCTTACAATTTGATTTCATTCCGTGTTTTCTATAATTTCCAGTTATTAATGTATCTACTTTTAATGTTGGTGCAGGTTACATATCAGGCGGATCAATTCCTTGATAAGAACAAGGATTACGTAGTAGCAGAGCATCAAGACCTCTTGAATGCTTCAAAATGCTCTTTTGTTGCAGGTCTTTTTCCTCCTCTCCCAGAGGAGTCTTCGAAGTCTTCAAAGTTTTCTTCCATTGGTACACGATTTAAGGTATTTTGGTGCTTAAGTTTCCGTAGATATATGATATATATTATGCTCTATTTGTAGCTTAGTGTTATGTTTCTTGTTCTGATAAAACTACAAGAATTTATTAAATATTGTTCTATATACAAGTTAGCTAATAGGCCTGTTTTAGAAATTTGAGAGAAGGATTCACAAAATTATAACAGGAGGATAGGTTGGTGATCCATGATAAATTATAACAGAATACTAATTCCTAGACTATCTGCAGGAATTTGTCAATAAACAAATTAAGTCTGTAAAAGTCTTCACCAATATGATTTCAAGCTATTTTGGTCTAGGTTGCAGTTTGGTCTTGCCTCCCATTTGCTTTGGCATTGATTTCCTGGAAGTGTATTTTCCATATTCTATAAATAGGGGTCAATTCTGAGTAAGCTACGTAGCAAATCCAATGCACTGTATTCACAATGACCATAATTCATGTCAAGCAAATTCATTTTTAAATGTCTTTCCCACGAGTGCATAAATCTCAGGCCCCAATTTAAGTTTTAAAAGTCCTTGATAAAATCCCTTGTAAGTCTACTTTCTGTAAAGTTCTAGATTCTTACCCTTACATGTTCACTAAGAACTTCTATGGGATGGGACATCCTTATTTTTATGTCAGTTTTTAACTTATATGCAACATTTGGGCAAATGGATCTTCAAATGGGATATGAACTAGAAGAAATTAAATGGACCTTCATATCTACACATGCCACTGTATGCCACTGGCTTTTCAGCTATTCTTTCCTGACAACCTGTAATGTCTTTGTGATTTTATTTGATTGTGTATTAGCTTTACTATTTATTTGCTACGAAATCTGCAGGCTCATTATAAATCTTTAAACATTCCTATCCTAATAATGAGGTACTAATTCTAATAAGAGAAGTGCTCCCTCCAGCAAATTTTGTTTATTTCCATGATTTGGAAACCAATTTTATATTAAAAAAATTAAAAATCATTCAATAATTGATCATTTATCCTTCAGGTGATACAGAGTCTAAGGCCTTGAACTCAGGTTTGTTATTAGTGGCAAATGCAAAGCACTTTGAAAGCAAGAATTAAGTTTGCCTCCTTTATCTTGAATTGTCCTATCTCCACTTGCATTCCCTGGATTATGGTTCAATGCCTCATGAGTGGCTTATGCTTTTTGAACCATTACAGAATCTGAAGATTTTTGTAGCAGAGGGGTGGGATGAGTCCAAAATTTGATCCAACTGCAACATGTTCAAATTTCTTTGATTGATGCTAAAATGTATTTATTGGTTTTTTCTATCAGTGGCAAATTATTCTATTTTCTTCATCCTGCTAATGGATCATGGAGTGGGATATGAAACATTGATGCAAAATACACCTACACAGCTATTACCATAAGCATTCTCAATCACTTACATGGACTGTGGAAATATCATATCTGTTGTTTCATGATATTGATCTGTTGATATTGTGTCCACATGCTTCTTTGTGCCGTTAAGCTCCATCTTATGTTGATCATTGCTTCACATTATGATGTTTTTTCTGCAAGTGCTTTGACTCATTATTATTACTAGCATTGTTTATATGAATTGAAATTAATTTTATTGGTTCTCTTTCTGCAGCAACAATTGCAGTCTCTAATGGAAACATTGAGCTTCACAGAACCTCACTACATAAGATGTGTAAAACCAAATAATCTTCTCAAACCTGCCATTTTTGAAAATCACAATGTTCTACAACAGCTCAGATGTGGAGTAAGTACTTTGTGCTATTTGACCAATTTGAGATGAATTGGCTTTTTCAAGAATTAACTGTCATGTTTTTCAAGTAGTTATGAATGGAGATGAATAACTCTTTGGTATTCACTGATGTGTTGTAGGGTGTCCTTGAAGCCATCAGGATCAGTTGTGCTGGGTATCCTACCAGACGAACATTTTTTGAATTTCTCAATCGCTTTGGTCTTCTTGCTCCAGAAGTTTTGGAGGGAAAGTATGCCTCTTTGATCCGTTTGTACAGTTTAGGTTTTGCTGGGTCCTTATTAAATGTTTGCAAGTTTGCATATTGCATCTTAATTCTGATTTCAAACTGAACTATTGACTTTTTCTTCTCCTTGATGACAGTTATGATGAGAAGACTGCATGTGAAAAGATTCTAGACAAGAAAGGCCTTAAAGGCTATCAGGTTTGCCTAAAACCTATACAGTTATAGATTCATAATGCCCGGACAAGCACTGTTATTCACATCTCTTTAAAGATAATAGAAATGAACTATGGCTACCGTTAGATTGTCATTTGTCCCATTCAAGTACTATTGACCACCAGTATAAGCTATATTTGGCAAGTTTCCCACGTTGCATGTTAGTGATGATGCCTGTTTTTATATGCTAGTAGTGAAGTGTCAGACCTGCATTTCCTTCTTCTAAGTTATGATCACTTTCTATATTGTTCAATTTCATTTTGCTCAAAGGAACTGTAACTTAAAGAGTCATTATGCTCCGTATTTTCTGTAATATTCGTCTTCTGCTGTGCATTTATGGGCACCTGAATAGGCATATTCAGAGTCTTACCGAACCTCTTCATACAAACGTGGCAGAAATCCTTCAAGGCCCTATGACTAGTTGAAAGAGCATTCAGAGGAAGCTTCCATGCAGTCTGTCTTCGTGTTATTGATATTGATGCTGCTTCAAATCTCTGCCTCCATTGGCAAGCCATTGCAATCACCAGCCCTACGGTCTCACCCCAAATTACATGTCTTATGTCCCATCTCCATGCCTATCACAATGCTATATCCTTGAGATAGATCACACAGTTTGGGGTGCCTTTTAATACCATGCTTAATGACTGTTACAGTTTCACCCCAAATGGGCAAATGTATGAATAGATGATCCATTGTTTCAGTTTCTGTTGTGCATTTGGGGCATCCTTACGGGCCAGGATCTTTTTTCTGGAAAAGTTATTTTGAGATTCTTGGCGACTCTGTAAATGTAATTTAGCCGTACCATTGTTCATATACTTCTGTAACGTACTTCCTGTACCTGTATTCCAAGTTTCCTAGGGATGTTGATAGGAACTTATTTTTCATATATGAAATTGTTATTTAGTTTGTTATGTGTTTGTTTACAAATATAATCACACAAAACCACTTCTTTGATTACACCTTAATGCAGATGATCATAATCAGTTGATTCCAAATGTAATTTAAAATATGAATAACTCTTGTACAATCATTATCTCTGGCTGTCATTAGATAGAGTTGAAACCTTCAGAGGCATGTTGAATTGTAAGTATTCTGACAGACTTTCTAAACACATTTACAGGTGGGAAAGACAAAGGTTTTCCTTAGAGCTGGACAAATGGCTGAATTGGATGCCCGAAGAGCTGAGGTTTTAGGACATGCAGCGAGAGTCATCCAGCGCCAAATTCGGACATATATTGCTCGAAAAGAATTTCTTTCCTTGCGCAAGGCTGCTATTAATGTGCAGACTCGATGGAGAGGTATATTACTGCATATTTTTTTTTATAACTAAAGAATTTATAAATTGCAATTGGGAGGATGTTCACTCTCTTTTATTCTTGTATTACCTGGTATTAAATAATTAATAATTTTGTTCCAGTTTTTCATTATTTAAAATCACTAAATTATTTATTTATCTGTATTGTTTTAGGCAAATTAGCATGCAAACTTTATGAGCAGATGAGGAGAGAAGCTGCTGCAGTTAAAATACAAAAAAATATACGTGGATATCATGCCAGGAAAGCATACACTCAATTGCGGTTCTCGGCAATTGTTGTTCAAGCAGGATTACGTGCAATGGCTGCTCGTAATGAATTTCGATTTAGGAGGCAAACAAAAGCTGCAATTATTATTCAGGTATTCTATTTGATTTTTGAAGACTTTTACGCTAAATTTTTGTACATGTGATCAGCCTGCTTGCCCAAAGAAGCAGATTTGTGCAAGCTCCTAGAGAGGCATCAACTAATGCAAATCTACTAGAGCTGGTGGTAAAGAAAGTGAAGCTATTTCAAAATCATAAATTACAATTTTATTTTGGCGGAGTTGCAGGCTCAATGGCGCAGGCATAGAGCTGATTCTTATTACAAGAGTCTGAAAAAGGCAGCAGTTCTTTACCAATGTGCTTGGAGATCAAGGGTTGCAAGGAGGGAGCTCAGAAAACTAAAGATGGTAAGCATTGTGTTTATCTTGTGTTTGGGCATTTTAAATTATGATTAATAGTCAGTTATCAATAATTTCATTGAATACCTGGCTTGATGTAAATTGTAATATTTAGCACCTACACATTGCTTGAAGGTGGACATCACCTCAAATAAAACTTTGCTTGTTGACAGGTCTCTTTCAACTTTTTATTATTTATATATCTCTTAATATCAGACCTTGTTTGTTAGGTTCTTTGCTTTCGTTGTCCAAGAAATTTCTTTTCTCTTTCTTCATTTCTCATTCACTTTTTTTATTATATATATTTTTTATGATTTCCTTGTGTGTCATAATATTATTTTTCAAACGGAATATTTACTCCAAGCTATTTGTAATCTTGTGTAGGCTGCAAGGGAGACTGGAGCATTGAAAGAAGCCAAGGACAAGTTGGAGAAACGTGTTGAGGAACTTTCATGGCGCTTGCAATTGGAAAAACGTTTAAGAGTACGTCTTTCTATTTTGATTTTTCATGTATGAGTATCTCAAATTAGGGTGAAAACCTCTGTCCTCCAGGGGTGTGACTCTGGGGCCTAGACACCCATCCCATATGTTCTGAGGATGGGGATGGAGCACATTCCCCAGTGTCCCCCACTTTTTTGACAAAACTGGGGTGCCCTTCAAAAAGGGGGACACTGAGTGGATGCCACCTTAGTTTTTGCTAAAATTGGGGACATCCGGTCATCTTGCAGATGTCAGGGTGTTCCCACATGCCTGCACCTTTTAAACAGCAAATAAAAACTGTGGAAAGCTTCCCGTGAGCTTGTCATGACTGAGATCAAGAGATCAAGCTTTCGTAGGTGGAGTAGAGAGGAAGTGAGGAATCCAATTAGTCTTCCAGATTCAGCCCAAGATACTGTTTCAGGTTTGGGTTCCAGTATGGGGGTTTGATACATGGCGGTTTCTTTAATTTCCTTTCTATTAGATATTGCATTGCCATTATCCAACATAATTTCTCTAACTGTGATACTTTGGTAGTGTTGTTGCGTTTTGAGATGAAAGAATATGGTATTAGCATCTCCCCCATGAAGCCAAGTCATGGGGGATTTGAGCTGCTAGTTTGTTCTTTGTGCCTAGCTTTTTCATGCAGCTGAGAGAGAATAAAGTTTCTTTTATATTTTAGAGCTTTTGTAAGGATCTTTCTTTTTAAGAGTTCTTTAACTTCTCCTAGCCTGTGAAAAAAGGAAAATTTTGGTGTTTTAGAGATAAAAGAAACTTTTTTCAAATTTTTTAGATCTGCTTTGAATCTGGAAAATTTGAACTTTCAAGTAGCATGGGGATTCTTGTGGGGGCACCAATAGTTCCAGCTGCATTCAATTTTCAAGGAGAGACCATTCAAATAAACCCAGTCAACATTATATTTAAAGGGTCTAGGGTCCTTATTTTTGCTGTGATTATTGTTCTAAAGAATAGGTGTAAGATCGGAAACTGTGCTCTGAATATTTCTGCCAGTGACTATAGGGAAGAAGTCAAGAATGTCTTCCTAGATCAAAAACCTGTCACATCTTGCAGCAATGGTGTTTTCTCCAGCTCTTCAATTGGATCAAATGTGATTCCCTTTAGAGGCTTGATATCTTGGAGTTCAGCCATATAAATAATATCTTCAACATGCTCCCTACAAGGATCTCTGATTCTTGAGCCTTTCCTTTTTTCAGAAGGAAAGAGAACAATGTTGAAATCACTTACAAATATCAGATCACAAGGCTTGTGTTCCCTAATGAAGGAGAAAATAAAGAGCCAACTTGTCTTTTACTTGCAGGAAAGTTGGGAGTGTATGTATTTATGTAGATGAATGAGAACTCCTCTTCATAAGTTAAAGAAAGCTAGTATTCACTTTGATGCCCATCAATCTTAGTGAGATTGTTAATATCCCAAGCTGTAAGGAGGCGTCCAAAGGCTCTGGTGGCACTGATAACTTCCATATTAGATCTGTTCCACATGGATATCCAGGAGTCGAAAGCACTTTTTTTTATCTAGATTGGTTTCTTGAATTTGAATCAAGGAAGGACGATGGTCTTTGAAGAGACCCTTGAGATAGTTTTTCTTTAGGGAACCACCTAAACCCCAAAAGTTTCAAAAGAACAAAATAATTTTTTAGAGGGTTTCTTGCTTTTGGAGAAACCTTCTAGAGTTGCTTGGGTCTCAGTCACTACATTATTTTTTGCTTCCTGAATTCTGATCTTGATTTGTTTTCCTTCCCAGTTGGGTAGACGATTTGTTAAGAATATGATTGGAATTGGTTCCAAGGAGTAGGGGCAATGATATCCTCAATCGTTTCAATCTGGTTAACCATATTTGCAACATTAAGAAGTTTTTTTCTGGGTCTTCAAGCAAGATTTAGGCACCTTTTGTCCATTTTTAGGTCTTATGCATACATGTTCAGATGTTAAGTTTACACTTGTCACAATCTTGTCTTGTCCAACCTCTCAACCTTGCCTATATAAGCAAGGCCTCATATGCCCATTATGTAGTATCATTGTACCATTGTTGCATCCATAATCAAAAAAATTATCCTCTTGCTCTACTCTCTTGTGGATGGTTCTCTTTGGCTTTGTAGGTGATCTTGAGAGGTTGAGTCTTTGTGCAACTCATGGTATTAGAGCACTGGATCTGTAAACCCCTTTCAGATTTGAGGGTGATTCAACAAGAGCTTTTGTTGGGTGCATTTTTGAGCAAAACGTACCTCAACATTGAGTCTAAAAGGCCCAAAACTCTTATTTTCATATATAACACTATATTTTAGTAACAATTTTTGGCCATTTTGGCTAGGGTTTGAAAATTTTGTAGAATCTTGTTTGTACCATAGTTCGCAAACTCGGACTTGCCGCGGACTCGGCAGCCCAAAAATATGACTCGGACTTGGGACTCGGCACGGACTCGGGAAAAGACTTGGCTAGGACTTGGCAAAAAAAAAACGTAGTTTTACAAAAAAAAAAGAACAAATTAATGCATTTAGAGAACATAAGAGCCTAATTTGATTATCAAACACTCATAATTCAAAGATTACACATGTCATATGATCATCAAACACTCAATAATAAAAATTTAATCATTCATAGTCATCAAATACTCATAGTTTCAATGTATAACAGCATCATAAGATTATAAATGTTTACATATAATCCTGGCTTCTTTCAACCCCAATTCAATTTGCAGACCTGTATTTCACAAACTTGAGTGTTAAAATGAAAGAAAAAGTTAAAAAAAACATGGGTTTTTAACCCCTTTTGACTCCCAGCCACACAGGAGAGTCCTGGGTTGGGACTCCCGAGTCTGACCTCAAGACTCTCCGAGTCTTGAGGTTGGACTCCCGAGTCCCGACCTAGGACTCTCCTGGACTCGACTCCCGAGTCCGTGGCGAGTTGACTCGGCTGGCCAATGGACTCCCGAGTCCGCCGAGTCCAGCCGAGTCTGCAAACTATGGTTTGTACAATCATACAAAATACATATGATCCATATTGTATGGCTCAATCGCAATTGTTGGTAGGTATCGGGTATAGTTGGTAGGAGCATATTGATAGAATATTCTATGCAAGTGACACTTGATGTCAGTTTGTGTCATTGCAATTGTCGAGGGTTTGAAGGTATGGTTTGCAATTTTTTTTATTAAAAAATTAAGTGAAGGTTAAATAGGCACAATATTGTAGTGCTCGGTTGCGGGGTTCTTCGGCCCTTGGTCATCGCTAGCTTGGGGAGGCTTATCCCAAATGGGTGGCGTAGGAAAGCCAGTGTTGCCACCTTTCTAGTCTTTAGGTGTTGCCATTGATGATGTAGCCTTCACGTTGCCCAAGCAGCAAAAATCCCACCTCCACCAAATCTTGCCACTTCAGTCGGTGTTGTCAACCAATTGTAGGAGGACACCCTTAGCCCATTTTGATTGCTAAAGGAGCTATTTTTTTAGAAGCCATAACTTTTCATTAAGATATCGGATTTTTGATTTTTTATAGTTGTTGAAAAATTGGTTCTGCATACTTTCTAGTGGCGCAGGTCTCATTATTAGATTTTGCTGTTGGTACATTCTCATGCTGATTGAAGTCCAAATCCCCCTTTTGACCTCTGAGCTCATAACTTCTTGCTTGTTTGTTTGATTTTCGCGATTCTTGTGGCATTGGAAAGGGATTGAAGAGCTCTTCAGATCTATCCATGCATTGTTTCTAGATTCAGCCCTAGGTATCATTTATTCAGCTTATTGCATATTTGCACTGGGATTGATAGCTTGGACATCTTGACACTTGGAGAAGTTTAGTCTTTTTGGGGGGCTTCATTTTCAGTATTGATCATATTGGGGAGATTCTAATTTTTGTTGAGGGTTGCTGTTTGTGTAATTTGGAGATCTATCTTAGTTTTGTTTTTTAAGATTGCAGGAATCGGTCGGGTATCCGTCCCCCTATAAACTGCAGTGCGCTTGGTAAACTTTTTTCATGTGATCGGTGATGCTGGTGCGATATGCCCTTCGGTACCACAGGGACGGTGGGGAGACTAGACCTCGTGACCTCTTGCTTGCAGCAGGATGCTTTAGCCAATCAAGTTAGGTCCACAGCCCTGAGATCTATCTTAGTTCATTTTAGGTTTTTCATTTCTTCTCTCATCATCTTAAAAAAGGGAAACTCTAAGCAATGGAGAGATGGTATCTTGAAACATCTTTGTTGGCTTCATCTTTTGCCACATTTGTATGGTCTTGTTTTTCAACTTAAATAGCTAAAAATGAACATGTTATGGGATTGATTGGTCTACATGTTGATGATGACACTTGGAGTGCCATTGCACACATTGAGTGCCCTCGTGCTCTTTGGACCAAAGTTTGGGAGATATATGGAGATTGTGAATTTGTTTTAGATTGTTTTGTACCTCTTGATGATTCAGACAATACACCATATGACTATGATACTATTGAGGAGTTTGCTTTTTTGGAGAGCTTTGAATCTTAAAATGATGAGGTTTCTTTAGATTCTCCTTCTCCTATAGAGACAATTGTTGATCATTCACCTTCATTGATTCCTTGTGTAGAATCATTGATTGAGACTCCCCTCATTCCTGCTTCTTTAGAGTTTACTTCAGTTTAGTAGTATCATCATAGTCTTTCAGATTTAGTTTTGTGGGATGCTCAATTGAGAGGTATTTCAAATTTGTTTTGTGAGTCTCATATCGTGATGGGTTTCCTATAGAGTTTGTCTCGAGTCTCCTCTTCAGGCTTTGATTTTGATGGAATATCTTTATCCTGGCCAAAAGATAGGGCAGCAAATTTGTATGAGTTCTCATGGGGATTACTTGAGTCTCCTCTTCAGGCTCTAATTTTGACTGAATATCTTTATCTTGTTCAAAAGAAAGGGCAGCAAATTTGTATGAGTTCTCATGGTGATGAGAGTTGGTGGGTCTGGGTTTTTTTACTTTTAGACAGTATAATTTTCTTCTTGCTTTGAACTTTTTGAAATCCGTCATTACAAGGCAAATCCTTTCCAGTTTGAGCTTCTTGTTTGAGTGGGCAGTTCGTGGGGAAATGGCCATATTTGTGTCAAGAAACATTTGAAAGGCAAGTGTTCATAGTCTAACACCGGAGTGTGTATCCAGTCCAAATTATTAATGCCAATTTGTATGATATTTATTATTTTCCCTGCCAGAAAGATATTGTCGAAGAGTAAATGCTACCACAAAATAACATGATTGGAAGAGGCAGATACTATAAAAGTAACAAGATTTAATAGTGCAGACTTGTGATGATTGCATTGGCAAGAAGACTTGATAGAGCAAGATCAAGGAGTATCTCATTTGCTCAAAGAGTAAGGGGTTGTAGGAGAATTTGTGGATCATTGCAGCTGAAGTAAGCTGACTTGGGTGGCTGAACCAATCTTTTGTGAAAGCCAATTTATGAGTACCAAGTTCAAATACTTTTCACTTGGGTTATTGGTGCAGCAGTGTAAGGTTCAAATGAACAACCAGCAATGAATGTGTAGATCACAATAGAAGCAACAGAAGAAAAGCAAGAAACTAGAACCTTTATTGAATTTGCATTATACTACATGAGAATCTCACATCAAACTTGAAGGATCAATTGCTGGGTTTACTAATTATCCTCAGAGAATTTCCAAATTTTAGTATGTGGTTTAGAGAATCTGTTGCAAAGATGACAACCATGCGGATGAAGATCCTGGTGCAAAGTAGCATGAATGATAGAAGTCAATTCAGAAGCTTAGGCACCTCCTGGCAGAAGTCCAACCACATGCATGGTGATACCACAAAAAGCAAATGTTATGTAGAGGCTTGAGCAATAGCGCATAGGGTGCATAGACAATTGGGTATGAGCAAGTCTTACATGCAAAACACATCTAACAGGCTGTGCTCAAAAACAAGTGCGCAGGGTGTACAAAACAACAAACTACACATAAGATGCATTGGGTTGTGCATGAACTGAAGGTGCAAGATGCACGTGGTTGTGTGAGTCCAACACTTGCCCAAAACAAATACAAAACAAGACAAGAAAAAGCAGACAAATGGACAACAAAACAACAGGGTGTGTACAAGAAAACAAACATGCACAACACACATACTATTTGGGTGATGCAAGGTTGCTTGACCTGTAGGATGCAGAAGTATCCTAGGGGTGGAGCATCTTACATCACCAAAAAAAATTTCCTTTCTTTTTGTGTTTGTGTTGTGCATGTTGAGTATTTTGCTTTGCAGTTTTGTGTGTTTGTGTTTGGAAAAAGACAAGTAGTTGACACCTTGGTGCCACATGGGCACATAGGTTGAAGCAAACTCTTAGTAAGGCCATGTGGGGTCCAATCCATGCCTTGGAGGGTGGATATGTGGAGAAGCTGTCAGATGGCGATAGGAGGATAACGGCAAATGCTTGTTGGTTATGTATGACTATGTTGACTATTAGGGGTGTACCAGAAACAGTTTGAAAATCAGCAGACATGCAGAGGAAACTGAAGCATCATGAGATCTTTGAGCTTGAGTTATAATAAGAGGCAAAAAAGAAACCTTTTAGTTCACACATATGTGGAAGATCAAATGTTACTGCATCAGCATAAAAGTGAATTGATTCTTTTTGGAAAAGGCTGCTGGAGTTGCTGCTGAGGTCATAGGAAATTGGCTGCTGAACAGGAGGTCTTATTCATAACTGGGCTTAATCAATGTGGATGGTTTTTAACACAGAGAGTCTCTGCAAGGAGGCTAAATGTAGCTGGTTGGGTAGTGTAGATTAGTTAGGTTCCATATGTTTTTGAGTGGCCTGTGGGGCATGTAATTCTTCTGCATGTAATAGAAGCCATGTATCTTTCTTGTTCTTCCTTAGTGCTCTCATTGTGTATCTGTTACACTGATGTCATAATTGAATCTGTTTCAGACTGACATTAACCTAGACATCTGTGGTTGTTCCCTTTCAAATTTAGAGAAGTTTCAAGAGTTATATTCTTTATATGGGCTCATGTTTATATTTTCATTAGATATATTAAATGTTTCACCTTTAAAAATTTCAGCTCTGTTAAGTTTGGTGTTTAGTTATTTTTAATTTATTTGTATTTAAAAAAATTCAAATATTAGTTTTCATATATTATAATTGTATTAATAGCTGTCCTTCCATTACTCTGCTGTCTGCAAAATCTAAAAAATTGCTGTTGCACCAAAACTGAGAAACTCCAGTCAAAACACATAGGTTAAGGAATACAACACAATTGCTAGTATAAACTAGGTTTGAGTGCAAATCTTGCATACTTCGTAGATGAGGGAAGGCCTTGGAACTTTACCCAAAACATGGGGCGTGTATGGGACACCCCTTGGGAGCTAACTAAAATTGTTCTAGGCTATTTGAACTATCAAAGCCTCTTGGGTGTCCCAGTCTTATGGGGTGCTTCTTGACAAACTCTACAGTGTGGCACTACAAAAACAAATAGCAATATGAAAAGTTCAGTTTCTTGACAATACTACAAGAGCCGCTCTATATATATTAGCATTTATGTGAATATGTGATTCGCATGAATTAAAAACTAATAACTTTTTGATCTGTAATATGAAATTGCTTGAAGTACATTGATCTCTCGATGTTTTATGTTATGTGTTGGTGAAGTATTCCTACTTGTTTGGTAAGGAGTATTGAGTTTAACTTATGATGCTATCTGAAATTCCCTTATGCAGACTGATTTAGAAGAATCAAAGGCACAAGATATTGCAAAACTGCAAGCCTCTTTACAGGCATTGCAAGCTCAAGTAGATGAAGCCAATGCCATGCTGGTAAAGGAACGGGAGGCAGCAAGGAAGGCTATAGAAGAGGCTCCACCTGTGATTAAGGAGACTCCTGTGCTTGTTGAGGATACTGCCAAGGTTGACCTGCTAACAAAAGAGAATGAGGAACTAAAGGTGGGTTTTTTGCAGCCTCACATAGCAGAATAAGCAATTATAATTCAATATTAATACTTGTATACTGGAATGAGCTATGGTTTTTTATTGCAAATCATTATTTCCTTGTTAAAATTGATGTAAATACGATCTTAACATTCGGCACCATACAGGCTTTACTAAAATCACAAGAGAATAGAGCAGATGAGGTTGAGAGGAAGTATTCAGAAGCCCAAAAAGAGAGTGAAGAAAGGCTCAAGAGGGCTGAGGAAGCAGAGTCAAAAATAGACCAACTTCAGGAGAATCTACAAAGGTACTCAACATCAAATCATTTATGTGTCTAAGGATGATCTTCTTCAATTACTGCACATATCTTGTTTTTAAAGTGCATTAACTAGTTTTTTTAATGATTCAGGCTTGAAGAAAAGAGTTCTAACTTAGAATCTGAGAATCAAGTTCTTCGGCAGCAGGCCTTAGTCATGTCACCAACAAGAGGTCTTTCTTCAGGGCGGTACAAGACTCCTGTTCTTCTGGTAATTTAGGTTATCTAGCAGAAATGTACAAGATGGTATGGTTGAATATTTGTTCAGATGGGTGATAGGTACTGTTTTGTCATATTTCTCAAGTGCTTTTCCCTGCTTTTTCTATTTTGCAGAGGACTCCAGAGAATGGCCATATGCTAAACGGTGAAGTTAAGTCTGCAGGAGTAAGTACCTCCAGTGGAACAAATTATATCTTTTTATGTATAATTTTAGTTATCTCCTTCTCCCAATTTTAAATAAATAATATTATTTTTCAATAATATTTTAACCAATAGATGTTTCTGGCAGAATTCACAGACTCCTATGTCTGCCTTGAAAGAGCTCACTGATGGAGAGCAGAGGCCACAGAAGACTCTTCTCACTGACAGGCAGCAAGTATATGATTCTGACCTTCTGGAGGATCATCTATCTCTTCTATTTGTATTTCCAATTATATCACTTTTTTGATTAGGAACATTATATTATAAAGCTCTGGCGATTTTTTTATTCCCTTATACTACATTTTTTTGTTATTTTGGTTTCAGGAAAATCAAGATGCATTGATCAAGTGTATCACAGAAGATGTTGGCTTTAGTAATGGAAGACCTATAGCTGCATGTATCATCTATAAGTCACTTCTCCAATGGCGTTCATTTGAAGTTGAAAGAACAAGTGTTTTTGATCGTATCATTCAAACGATTGGTTCAGCAATTGAGGTAATATTGATTCTGCATTTCTCTGGTTCTGGGCGGTTTATGTGAGAATGCATATCTCTTATCAGTTATCACTCATCAACGATTCTTATTAAAATCTTATTGGATTTCTCCACTAGTACACTTCCAATTTTTTTTAATGCTGACATAATGTTTTTTGTATTTTAAAGACTCAGGAGAGCAATGATGTTTTGGCTTATTGGTTATCCAATGCATCTACTTTACTCTTGTTCCTACAACGCACACTAAAAGCAAGTGGCGCAGCTGGCATGACCCCTCAACGTCGCAGATCATCTTCATCTGGTTTATTTGGAAGGATGGCTAGTGTAAGATTTCTTTTCGTTTAATTACCATATTATTGAACCACTATGGCTGGTATTTAGTTACATTTAACATCTTTTACATTGTTTTAACAGGGTTTCCGAACAAGTCCATCAAGCACAGGTCTCTCATTGGGCAATGGTGTGACAATTGGTGGTTTAGATGCTTCACGGCAAGTAGAAGCAAAATATCCAGCTTTGCTTTTTAAGCAACAACTTACAGCCTATGTAGAAAAAATTTATGGAATGATCCGTGATAATCTAAAGAAGGAAATTTCGCCTTTGCTTGGATTATGCATTCAGGTTTGTTGATATCTCTTAATTAGAATTGTTTCAATGTTGACTGAAAAAATAAATAATGACAATTACTTTGAACTTCTCTTGTTAATTTAAAATTTTAACCCCCTGATATCTTTAGACTATTAGAAATGGGAGACTATCAGCTTCTATTAATGTCTTTTATATTATTCTGCATTGGATGGAGTCAGGGATGTTAACAAATACTAGAATATGGAGTTTATTTGAAGGTGGACTATTTTTTATGGAAAAGATATTACACTCAGTTACAAATTTCATTGCCTTTTGTTTTGTATACAGGCACCAAGAACATCTAGAGCAGGTTTGATCAAAGGGTCTTCTAGGGCTCATGCCAATGCAGTAGCACAGCAAACTTTGATTGGTCACTGGCAAAGCATTGTGAAGAGCTTGAACAACTTTCGGAAAACATTATGTGCCAATTATGTAAGTGAATCTTTGATTTATGGGCATTTGGATGGATAACATGTTTTTGAACTATGAATTTATTTTGTTTAGTTTTTCAAGTAGGACTTACCGCATTTTCCATACTAAAAGGGCTGGTCACCTTCTTTTTGTAGGTGCCTTCCTTTTTGATACGTAAGGTATTCATACAGATATTTTCGTTCATCAATGTACAGCTTTTCAACAGGTAAACTAGTGTGTATTTTCTTTTGTGCATGTTAAGTTGCTTAATTGCTCTTGTTTTATCTCAGTATTTCTTGAACTGTTCACTTTTGAACTAAAGTCTTCAATATAATTTTTGTTATCCTGTGTAGCCTTCTCCTGCGACGCGAGTGCTGCTCATTTAGCAATGGGGAATATGTTAAGGCGGGGCTAGCTGAGTTAGAGCATTGGTGCTACGAAGCAACAGAAGAGGTTGATCAACTGGCTTGCCAGTTATATAATTTTTGTTGTTCAAATCAGGACTAGTGTTAGTTCACCATGCTTCATTTTTTGCTGTTTTTCATAATTGGAAATGTCTATTGTGCAGTATGTAGGTTCAGCCTGGGACGAACTTAAACATATCAGGCAAGCGGTTGGGTTCCTGGTAAGAACTGTTATGATTCAGATGAAAAATGCGCTGAAAGCACTATTTCGACAAGAAGTTCTAATATATTTTAATTTCCTTTTTACAACTCCTGTGTGAAATATTAACATGTTCTAATGAAATGTATGCAGGTCATACATCAAAAGCCAAAGAAATCCTTGGATGAAATTACTCATGATCTATGCCCAGTAAGACATATTTCCTTTTGTTCATGAGGGTTGTTAACTTATTGACAATGGTTAATGGTTTAATTGTTTTTGTTATTCTGGTTATTTTCAGGTTTTGAGCATACAACAACTCTATAGAATCAGCACTATGTATTGGGATGATAAATATGGAACACATAGTGTATCACCTGATGTGAGTTGAATTTTTTTAAATAGCTACTTGTAGAAATATTTTTCCTGAATACAATGGACTTTTAGGTTATGTGATGCAAGATTATAGATTTTAAGTTGTAATTTTCAAATATTGTTTTTTACAGGTTATTTCCAACATGAGAGTATTGATGACAGAAGATTCCAACAATGCTATGAGTAATTCTTTCTTATTGGACGATGACTCAAGGTAAAGATCAAGCCTTCATGGTTTATGTATTACTAAAGCTTTCATTAATTTAAGAAATTGACAAATTGTATATAAATTTATGCTCAAATCCCCTGTAATTTGTAACCATCGAGATGAACATGTACAGAGAGTAAGAGGACAGGACATAGCTTTCTTATTTTATATTTGCATAAAGTAACTGAACTTTTGTTTGTTTTGATACAGCATACCTTTCTCAGTGGATGATATATCGAAGTCTATGAAACAGTTGGATTTGTCAGACATTGAACCTCCTCCTCTGATTCGTGAAAATTCAGGGTTCAGCTTTTTGCTGCCACGTGTTGAGTAATATTTATAGGAGCCAGAGTTCTAGATTTTTGGGGATTCATTTGCCACCCTGACAATTGGCACCAAATATTTGTGAATAGAAGCATGCCTACTGGTTGTATTTGTATTTTATTTTTTTCAAGGTCAAAAGTGCCCCACAGCCTATCCAAAAAGAGTTTGCAGCAACAACCCATTTGTTTTTTCCCTGAGAAAATATGATTCTTTTGTCCTAGATTTTTTATTTGGATTTTCATTCTAGTTTTTCCCATGAAGGAATTATTTGCTTTGTTTTGTGGGGCAGATTGTGGGAGGTTCTGTAATCACTAATCACAGAATCATTTTTCTTCTGCCCTGTATTTACTCCCCAAGAATTAGTATTCCTTGTCCATAAAGAGTCCCACAAGTTTGGCAAGCTTGAAGCAAAATTATTGCTTCCGCTCAAGCACAGCTTGTATTGTAATGTATTAGATAGTTTATTAGTCTCTAGTATGCATTTTTTATTGGCTTTGAGGCTATAGTGACATCTAAGGCTTTCCGATTAGATAGTATTTGAGTCTCAGAATTGTATTCAGTGTAGGTATTTATGTGCAAGTCATCTCAAACCTTCCGTTGGAATATTGTAATTTTTCTTTACTTCTAGTAAAGAATTTGAAAGAAGGCAGTGGTGCTTTCTATATTGTACATAATGAAGAATGAACTCAGTAATTTGTGCAGTGTATTGGGAATATCTTTCATTTACTTGACTACAGTAATGTGATTGAGATTTTTTAGGGTTATTGGTGCTGTGATTGTGGGTCTTATCAAATCATTTGCATATGTACCAGACGTGTTTTCTAAGCATTTATCTTTGGATGTGTGCATACTATATTTTTGTACATCCCTGATGATAACGACTGCGAGTAACTTGGAAATGTGGATTCGATTGTTATTGCGTTCTTTTGCCATTTCTCTTTCAGTTCCAACCTGCATTCAAAAGAGTATGTATAATTTCTACTTTGGGGGATCATGTTAATTATAATTAACTTTGGAGCTTGCAAGTGGATCGAGGTCATTGTTGGTCCATGATTTTATCTTGAGGCAAAGTAAACACCTAACCAAGTTGTTGAAACAAGTAAACACCTAACCAAGTAGTTGAAGAGAAACAAGGACCGAAATCTTATTCATCAAGCATACCTTGTCGTAATAAGATTTTGAATTGGAAGAATATTTATATTAAGTAGCAGTTCTAAGCCTCCAAGGGTTCTAGAATAGAGGTTAACATCTTTGGAGACGGCTATCATCTCTTGTCTAGTCTTCCATATCGTGGTTGTCCTTGATGAAGACTCACGTATGAGTTAAGTATTGGTCTTTATAGCTTAAGCATACAATCTCACTCAAGGTTCTTATATGCTTTTAAGATGTTTTTTTCTTTTTTACTTTTTGCTATCTTTTGTTTAGTGTGGAGAACTCTTGCTATCTGTTTGCCATGCAAATTACCCCTTTCTTTTCTTTTCTTTGGTGCGGTGGCTCTATGTAGATGAGCGAGCATAATTTTTTTAGTTTTATTTATTTATTTTTCATTATCCTTTTCATTAAATAGCTGTAGGCAAATGACTTGTTTTAAAAAACCAAATATTTATCCAAATTTCTGTCATTCCTAGGCCACGTTTTGGAAGCAAGTTTTTTTAAAGTATTTGTTTTTTATTATAAATAACAAGGCTAAAGTGTTTGCAGATTTTTATTATGCGGAGGGGCGTATTACAATGACATGCATTAAAAAGCAAAATTTAATGCAAGGAAAAACTTTTTATTTTGAATTTGACGTTCAAATGACATGCAACTAGTATAACTACATTCATTGTATGTAGACGTATTTTCAAGCAGATTTAAAGTAGATTTAAAACATATTTAAAAACAGTTTTAAATCGATTTGATATCTTAGTCACTCGAAAATACTTATTTTTTATATCATAATCAATTTTATAATGATTTCATTTTTATTATTATTAATACTAAAATTTAATATTAATAATTATAATTAATTTAATTATAGTAATTATTATAATAAATTAGTATTTATATAATATTATTATTTATATAAAATACGTTGAGAGTTATCCTTTTGAAGCACTTATTTCAATCTTTTTTTTTCATTGTAATAATATTTTATCATTTTTTATTATAATTATAAAGATTTATTTTATTTTATAATATATATTTATACATTATTTTTATTTTGAATGTTAAAAAGATAAATTAAAGTAAAATAAAAATAGTTACGTTGGAGGCGAGGCATATTATGCAAGTGGTAGTAATGTTTTTTTAGATTTTAAAATTAATTTAATTAAAAAAATTAAAATTAAATACTTAGTGTCATTTAATAAATTTTTAAGTTTTTAGGGTGAACATTTATTTATAGTAGTAACATAAATATATTTTTTATAATTATAACAAATTTCAATGTATTTATTTGTAATTTTTTTTTGTTTATTTTTCAATAGTGTTTTTATTTATTTTTGTTTATTTTTCAATAGTTTTTAGTTTTAAGTTTTTAGAGTGAACATTTATTTACAGTAGTACACATTTTTTTTATAATTATAAGAAATTTCAATGTATTTATATTTTTTTTTGTTTATTTTTCAATAGTGTATTTATTTTATTTTTATTTATTTGTCAATAGTTTTTAGTTTTTCTTGCTTTGTTTTTAAAGGAATTTTATATCTGTTTTATTCGCAACTTTCTTTAGATGTTCTTATCTTTGAATTCATGAAGACCTCTAATAAAAGAGGCCGTTGAATCATAATCGTTTCAAAATTTTGTGGTTGCAAGTTTGGTTTTATTCTCTTGGAGTTGGATTTCTCATAGGTTTGGCTTTACATTTTTTGGATTCACTTCAATTTAGCTATTGCAAATTTGGTTTTAGTCCTATTGAAACCAATTGCATTGTTATAATCTGTTGTTGCAGTAAAACAAAACAAAGATTTAAGGAGTCGTAAGATTTATTGCTTTTTATTTGTGGTTGTTTTATTATTGAGTGGGATGGAAAGTCTCCCAAGTTGAGTCTGTTGGACTTCCTAGGGCTCATTTGGTTTGGAACTTGGCAAGGTTACATTTTCTTAATACGCGCTAGAATCAAAACTAGGGTTTGGTTACCTTATCTTGTATTTTTGTGAAGAAAATACATAAATTTAATATTTGATCTTATCTTAATTGACAATTGTATCACTTTTGTTTAAAAAAGAAATTGGACATATGTATTGAAAATCAAATTATAATTAAAATCAGTCATTCAAATTACACAGGGAACTCATAAGACAACTAAGCATCTTTGCGTTTAACCTTTAATGTGTTATTGAGTCTTTTTTGACTTTATTTCACTATTGAGTCTTTCTGCCTAATTTATTTTGCTCATATATTATTTGATTGATTGAAACAGTGATAGCATATGGGTAGTGTTTTGAATAAGTTGATGAAAATAGGTGCCTTGAGAAAATATAACTCTTGGCGTATTTTATATATATATTAATATTTAATATATGTATGCTAGTATAAAGTACAATATATATATATATTTTTTTAAAAGTGTGTATATTATAGAAATTGATATCATAAGGAATAAATAATTAAATTAGCATAGATATCTTAAATAAATCTATGTAAAGATGTTGAGAGATATCACTTGTGGAAGTTGAAGATGTAATATCTCTTAGAAGAAAGAGATCAATGAAGAGAAGTTGAAAAAGATACAAAACCATTTGAAAAATTTAATCAAGCTTAATTAAAGTAAGACAAGAAGGCATGAAGAACCATTTGGCTGTGCCTTGTGGATTTCACACTCTTGAATGTCTTTGAGGAGCTCATAGCATATAAGTTATGAAAGAGGACATGATATATTTATCAAACTAAAATTTAGACTAATAAATTGTTTTTTATGAGGCATTTGTATTCTTAAAAAATAAAAGATGGTGATTTTTTTATAGGTCACTTAAATGCATTTAAATTGACTATGGGTCGGCTAGTTCTATAGATGTTAATATGGAAGAAGATAAATGTATCTTGTTACATTGCTCTTTACTTGATAGTTGGGAAAATTTAATTGTTGCTATTAGTGGTGGTCTTGTAGAGTTTAAGATGGATGGTCTCATTGCTATTGCTTTCATAGGAGATGAGAGCAAAATCAATGAATGATGGGTTAAAGGATGCCTTGCATGTTTTGGGAAGTACCAAGGATAAAGGTGGATCTAATGGGGATATGAAGAAATCAAAAGATAAATTCAAGTAAAGAGGTCAATTGAAAACCTCGATAAAGAGAAAAGTGTTGAAACTATGGGAAAAGGGGGAATGCCAAGAAGGAATGAAAAAATAAAAATAAATCCTCAAAGTCCTAAAATAAATATTTTGATGATATTAATAGTGTTGCTTTATTTGTTTTTGCTAACACTATTGGTGATGATGCTTGGTTCATTGATTTAGGTTGAGCCAACACTCCTATTGTATGACTCCCCATAAGGATTGGTTTCCATCATATAAGGCTTACGATGGAGGAGAAGTTTTCCTTTGTGACAATAGTACCAAGTAGATTGTTGGTAAGGGTATGGGAAATGTATAGTTGTGAGAGGAAACTTTGTGATAGCTAAAGGGTCTCAAATATAGATGATGCTTAGGTTGAATACCTCCACCTTTTGTAACTCTACCAATGTAATTGGTAATACTAAAAATGTATGTATGTTGTGGCACCGACATTTGGGTCACATAAGTGAAAAATGTCTAAGAATCACTATTAATAAAACCATGGTTGCTGGTTTTTGTATTTATTGTCAATGTAATTTGATTTTTGCGAGGATTATGTGTTCAATAAATAAAATAAATCTTAATTTATTCTTGGAAGCTATAAATCAAAGAAATTATTTGAAATAACTCATTTAAATGTGTTTGGTCCAATGGATATGAGTTTAATGAAAAAACTGAATGGTACATTTCATTAATTGATGATGCCTCTAAATACACTTGGATTTATTTTACACATACTAAAGATGAAGTTTTCACTAAGTTTAAGTAATTTAAGGTCTTAGTTGGAAAACAAATAGATTATATGGTGTTGAGATTTGACAATGGCGATGAATATTGCTCTAGGAAATTTGAAGAGTTTTATAAGTAGGTATATATTGTTAGGAAAAAGAAATACACTATACACACTTTAAAAAAATGTGTTTGTAGAGAGTGGACCAAACTCTAATGGAAAGAGTCAGAAGCATGTTGAGTGGTATGTAGTTAGATTAGTCCTTTTGGGCAGGGGCTATAAATACTACTTGTTACTTGAATAATAGATCTCCTTGTTTGGATCTCTTTGAAAAAATATCATTTGAAGTGTGGATGGGTAAGAAGCCTTTTGTTTCACATTTAAGGGTCTTTAGTTGTGAGGCTAGTGTTCATTTGCCTAAGGAAAAGCGATCTAAATTGGATAAAAAATATCATAAATGTATCTTCATAGGGTATGGTAAGAATGTAAAATGTTAGAAGTTTTAGAAGCTACTAACCCAAAAAATAATTTATTCGAAAGGTGATTTTTAGGTAGTTAAGAGCATTCTTAGTTCTTAAATAAACAAAGAAAAAATGAAAGAAAACAATGCAATTTGAGAAGTAGGAAGATGCACATGTAGAAAAACAAATTAAAGGATCAAATATGGAGAAGAAGAAAATGTTTTAGATGAGGATGTGTACAATGAGCATGCAAAAGAATAGGTAGATCCCCTTACTCCTATCTTGAGGAAATTCTTAATATAATCAAATCTAGTTGATAGGTATATCCCACCAAATTTTTATTGTGTATTTGATTTATTAGGCATTGATGATGAATCTATATATTTTAGGGAGGTTCTATCTTCAAAGGATAGCGAGTCTTGAGTGCAAGCCATGTTGGAGGAGATGATGGCCCTCGATAGCTATGATACCAAGGATCTTGTGAATTTTCTTGAGGGAAGAAAGTTTGTTGGTTGCAAGTGGGTGTATAAACAAAAATTAGAGCATATGGATGATTAGATAAGTATAAGGTGAGGTTGATGACCAAGGGATACTCCCAAAGAGAGGGAGTTGATTTTGATGATTTTTCTCTCTTATTGTACTAATTCAACTTCTATTAGATTCCTATCATCTACTGGTACAACTTGTGATTTTGAGATTGAAATGGATGTTACGTCTGGTTTTTAAGAAAGGGATCTTGAGGAGAATATTTGTGTGGGATCACTTGATGGTTTTTTTGTGAAGGGGAAATAACATTTGGTTTGTAGTTTTAAATGCTCATTGAATGGTTTGGACATGGTACTAGAAGTTTGATTCCTTTGCATTAAGTTTACGTTTTATAGGAGCAAGAATGATCGTTGTATTTATGATGTTTAAATTATTGATGATTAGATTTTAATCATTATTTTTTATGTGAATGACAAATTATTTATTCGTAACAATAAAGTGATAATTATGGATCTCAAAACTTAGCTTTCTAGCACATTTTAATTTTTAAAGGATTTTTAGGCTATAAAATATATTCTTGGTATGGAGATCAATAGTGATTGGGTATACAAAAAATATTGGTTAAGTTAGAGTATGTTGCTACCATTTTGTAGATATGAGTATTCAATTTCTTGTTGGTACTAAAATTCATTTAGATATGCGACTCAAATTAGATGATGATTTTGAGGATATATATAACATTCCTTACACTAACGTTCTTGGTAGATTGATCTATGCAATGATTTGAGCTAGGCCTAATATGACTAAACAATGGAATTTTTAAGTAGGTTTATGCCTAACATTGGTAAGGAGCATTAGAATTATGTTAAGAGGGTTTTCAAATATTTGCAAGCAATTTTTGATTACTATTTATGTTATCATTTTTTACTAATGATGTGGATAAGTTATTGTATATATAGAGCTTTGTGGATGTAGAATGTGTAGGTGACATGGATAGTCAAAGGTCCACTAGTAGTTATATTTTTTTTTTTGTTTAGTGGTATAGTGAGTTGGATGAGTAAGAGGTAGCCCACTATTGATTTAACCACCAATGAAGTAGAGTATATGTCTACTACACATGTCTTCAAGTAGGCAATATGGTTACAAATACTTTGTGTAAGTATTAATTTTGATTACAGGGTTACCAGAATTGGATAATAGTTAAAGTGCTATCTATTTGACCAAGGAACCCATGTACCATGATCAAACTAAGCATGTTGATGTTCAATATCACTTTATGTGGGGGATGGTAGAAAATAGTAAAGTCTTGTTGGAGAAGATTGACACAAAGGAAAATGTTGTAGATTATTTCATAAAGCCAGTAAGCACATAGAAGTTCTCTTGGTGCAGGGAAGCCATGGGCCTTGGATCCTCTGTTTAATTCATTTATGTTTTATATGGATGTATTTGTAATTTATAATGTCAAGTGGGATAATGTGGACTAAGGTTTCGTTAACCTTGCAAATTCTATGTATATTTTATGTATATCCAACACTCTTAGATGGTACATGGATACCTAGGGTGCAATTGGAGAGGTTATTTGTATTTAGTATTCTCCCACGAATCTTAATATTAGTTGTATATTCATTCATGATGGAGTTGGAACAATGCGGTGGTGGTTACTTTTGACTTTGGATTCACTAAATGCAACTTCTTAATTATAGGTACTAGGATTGAGGAGTGGAGAACCTTGTCATAACAGATGGGGCCCACATGAGTTATGATCTCCATAATGGAGCACTACACTTGAGGATTTGAGCCATCAAGGAGCTCTCAATAAAAGATGTCTTTTCAGTTACATAGACCCATTATTTTGGTGAAACCATTTATGGTTTTGCCTCTCTTTGCTTATATATTAGAGATGTGAGATATTAGTTTCACATCATATTATATAGTTGTTAGAATTCTATCAAAATGTTGATGGAAGTATGTTGGTATTATGTCATTATCATTTCATATTAATAGATACTTTGCCCTCTTTCTTTGATTGAATTTTTCCAAAAAAATATTTCTACACGCACATCTAATATTTTTTAAGAAAAAAAGATCATCTATAACTTGTAATTTAATATTATAAATAAAAGTACACAAATAATAAAGAGGCCAAAGGTTGAATCCTTAGTCAACAGTAAGAGAACCAAAAGAATAGAGCCAAGAGGATTGTACAAAAAACCAAAACTATAGTAGGGTATTACAACAAACTAGATGAAAAGGTAGGTGAAGAACTTTTGGGGAGAGGAGGAGGCACAAGTTCTAGAGTGTGCAGAGAGGTCGAGGAAGCGGTAAGAGACTAAGGGGGATGTGTCAATATAAGAAATGGATGCAACAAAGAATTCATAAACCTACTCAACCAAAGATTCTTTGATTTGCTCCTTGTGTGCCTATAGAGTGTGATGAAACACCATCACACAATTGTAGTTCACTCTAAATTAAAAGGCATTGTAGACATAGGACATGGCATGGAATTTGGATAACACTTTATGTTAAAAGTCTACCTACAGGGGGGTCTTCCCCATATGTTTATAATTAGCTACAACATCACAATGGTAGATTGAAGGAGAGAGCAAATAATCTTTGACATACCTAAAGGCCACCATGTCTAGGAAATTAGAGTATTGAACCAGGTCCATATAATTGGAGAGGAGGACAGAGAAAATTGTTGAGAATCAGACTAATATGGAGTTTTCCTTGAGAATTTATTCACACAAAAGCTCTAAGAGCCTGTTATGTAGAAGAAATGTTCCAATAGGTGTAGTCAAGAGGTCCAACTATTGGTGGCTATGATTCCAATAGAGGTAGAAATAAAATTTCATTCCTCATCATCACTTCTTTATTGATGGTAGCTAGAGTAGGGTCAGAGAAGAATGATAGAAGAAGATGCTGAAAGCCATAAATATAAAATGGCCAATTAACAACCTTTTGAGGATTAGGCAGAGCCAACTATCTTTCATAGTACTTATTGGTTTAGATGTAGGAGGAGACAATAGAGAAGAATGCACGTTGGGATGAAATATTTTTAAATCTTAGTAGAATTAATCAATTGTTTTTAAAATAGATCCCCATGTGAAAACTTTTGAATGAGATGACAGGTCATGAGGATATGGAAGCTAAGGTAGCTAGTGTGCCATAATTAGAATAGAGTTGATATTTGAAGTTATGAAATTCAATCATTAAGTACAATGTTTTTTAATGCTTCATCCTCTGTGATTGTGGTGGATTTAAATTCTGTTATACCTTATTTTTGATCAATACCTAAGTTAGCAAGGGTATTCGCATCCTTATTTTCCTCTATGTAGGAACAATGAACTTAATAGGAAATGAATTCTTCTAGCAGCGATCAAATCTGCTTGAGAATGTAGCAGATTTTTCAATGAATAAATTTTGTGGATTTGATTACATTGATGATCTATTGGGAGTCACCTTCTATGGACATGTTTTCAGAATTAATGGACCTTGTTATTTGTATGTCATGTAGAAAAGTGTGAGATTTCACTTTGTTGTTTGTACCAATAGCTTAGTTTGATTTCTTTTTCCATCAATACCATAACTGAATTGTCCCTTATGATGCAACCCACTCTTAAAGGCCTAGGTTTCCTTGAGAAGTATAGTTAGAGTTTAGTTTAATCTAGAGTGAAGTAGGAGGCTTCCATGCTACATTGTTCATGTCCACCTTTTATCCAACACAAATGATTGTGCATGACAAGGGAGGGGGTTTAAGAAGTGATTGATTTTTTAGAGGACTGGAATCCCAATTGGAGAATTATTTAAGGTGAGATGAGGACTTGATGATAATTGCCATGACAACTTCATATATTCAACTTTCTATTTTTTGGATTATGCTTTTTATCTTGGAGTGTTTTTCCAGAAGGTCTTGTGATTATGTTAGATCCAAAATTTCTAGAAAAGGATTAAGGGGTTTACTATCTAGATGTATGAATAAATGGATTCTCTATAGAGATAAGACCATGCAAGAAAGTGTTGAAGGAAGGAACTAGGGAAGGTTCCTTTCCACCCAAGTTTGTAGAATAATCATTCCCAACACCTAATACTAAAATTATAGTTGAGAAGGAGATGGTTGGTGTTGGGACTCAAACTTGTGTTTTTTTTCACTTGAGTCCCTTCTTGTTTTAGCCTTTGTTGGCCTAGGTTTATAACCAATTCAAGACAATTAATGTTGGGCCTTTATGTTTGTGCATCGAGTTTTGGGGTTGTTTTAGAAAATCCGCAAGGTACTGACATGGTTCGATTTTTTGGCTAAGGCTCTTGATAAGGAAAGGGATACAATATTATTTTAAAGGAAATTTCAAATGGGTCTTTGGTGCCAAATGGATGTGGTGTTGTTATTCTTTCCACCTTCTCGCCATGATTGTGATAGATCTCCTGACTACTTTCCTTGAATGCTATGACTCCTCCACTTACCAAAGAAGAAAGTATCAAAATGGTTCACACACAAGGGTGGATTTTGTTCTTGGACTTAGCATGATCACCTATGGTCCCTAAATTGGAAGTATGGGCCTTCATATGGTTAACAATTAGAAACATGAGGCCCTAATGGAGAGGCACCATATTATGTGCTTTTCTACTTTCAATTATTGAGTGTTTCACTAAAGCTAAGAGAAAAAAAACAAATATAAGGAACATATTATTGTAAAAGTGATTGAGTAAAATAAAGTGATATCCATAAATGGATTTAAACCTCCCTTCCGGGGGAACATACCTCATGAAACTCTTCACCACAATAACCCACACCAGTTTTAAGGAGGTACACTCATATATAAATGAAACTTGACCACCTATTCCCATCATCACCTTTGAAGAAGACTTGGAGAGCTTTATAACTAACCTTCCTATCTTAAAAAATTTCCTACCTTTTGTAGAGAGACCAATAATTTGGGAAATAAGGTCCTCATTTAACATACATTCCCACCAAAAAATTAACACCTTCCAATTTTTCCATCCCTCGGCTACAATATTTGTTATTGCTAGATCATGACCTTTGATTCTTTCAAGATATGAAGTAAGATCATCTTCCTCCAAAATATTTCGTAATTGAGGCCTACCAAAAAACCCCTCATAGTTTGAGGGCTCCTCCTTATTTCTATCATTGCCCATCATTTCAAAAATATCTTCACACTTGTTCACAAACACCTGTGCAAAAACCCTTGTTTTCTATTCCAACTAAGAATAGATGATAAACATTGAGAACTAACATAGAAGTTACTAGAAATCATCATAAATTATTTGAATGAGTTCTCCTTCCTTGATTATACTTATACTTGAAGTGTGAGCCTCCACTTGTAAAGTACTCATTACTTAGAATTAGTTTAACTTGTGTGGGGAAGGAAATTGAATTCTCCCGAATCTTACTGTTCTCATAACTAACTCCTAGGTTTGCAAGAGATTTTGCTAGCTTATTACCCTCATGAAAAATATGTGAAAAATACCTTCCTCAAAGGAATCAACTAGCTTAAGGGTTTCTTTTATGAAGGATCAATCATCCAACTTGAAAATTAGATACCTCTCAGGGATTGAATGATGTTTAAAGAGTCTCCTTCCATGATAAATTTCTTGAACCTTTTAGAATGTGCAAGTTTGATAACATTAAAAGTTGCTGCTACCTTAGCATAATGGTTAGATTGCACTCCAAGGAGAAGATAAAAAGTGGATATAAAATCACCATTCTCATCTTGGAAGAATCCACCACCTCCAATAGCTCCCAATTTTCCCTTGGAGGCCCTGCCAAAGTTAACCTTTATCCATCCCAAAGGAGGAGGGTTCTAAACCACCTCTTCTCTTGATTTCTTCACGTTATTGAAGGGAGTTGACATGTAAAATTGTAAGTTTCAATCCTTCAAAATTTGGAGATCCAAAGGAGAAACCCCAGTTTTGAAATCATTCAAAAATTTCTCCAAAATCCCCACCATGAAGCTCTCCTTACTGGCCATGGAGATTCTTTTAGCCACTCTATTAGCTAGACCTTTCTTTATCTCTAAAGATTCAATTATTTCTCTCCTTCCATAAACTCCAAGCTATATGGGGGAGAATTGGAGACCAAAAAATGAAAGGAGGGGTTAGAAGAGGGAGAAACCCATTGATCCAACAAACCTTCAATAGAATTAGGAAAGATCCAACAAACATTCCAAAGAAAAAATAATTTTTTTATAACTCTCTTGAAAAGGCACAATCAATCAACAAGTGGATGACACTCTTAGCATCATTTTCACAGAGGAAAATATTGTTGGGAAAAGTAAATACACTTTTGGTGAGATTATCTAGGGTTAGGACCTTATTTTGAGCCAAGATTTAAAATATTTTTTTTACTTTTGGAATTGGTTGAGGATTCTAGACCTTAACCTAAAAAGTTGATGGAAAATTCAAACCAAGAAGGGCAACACAAGTAGAGGTGATAGTATAGGACCCATGAGGGGTACCACACCACACAAGATCATAATACCTAGGGAAAAGATGAGTATGGGAATGAGAAAACAAAAAATGAAGCCTTGAGACATAAGCTTCCTAGGAAGGAGAGTGAAGTAAAGCAACAAGACATTTCCAAGAACCCATCTCCATGTAATCAAAAAATTTGAAACTAATGGTCCTTACACAAATCTCTTTTAAAAAACACACCCAATCATATATTGGAGGAGGGGTATCAAGAGTCCACCTATCATCCCAATTTTTTTTAGATGAACCATTCCCTAGTTTCCATTTAACTCCTTTTTTATGAGGCTCTTGTTGTTCACAATGTTTTTCCAAATACTCAACCAAGAGGTAGGTCCATGCAATCAATAGACTCCTACAAGCTTGTATGTTGAGTGAGATATTTTATCTTTAGGGTCTTATTCCATTCTTTGTGCTCAAACATCAATCTCCAAGAAATTTTGGCCATAAGAGAAAGATTAAATTCCTCGATCTTTCTAATATCCAATCCACCTTTTTTTTTGTTCTTCAAATTCCCTGCCAAGTAACTAGAGGGATTATTTTCTTCTTCTCAAAAATAGGCCAAAGGAATTTTTTTTGGATCTATTCCAACCTTTCAAAAAATTCACAAGGATCTTAAAAAGGCTTGTAGCAAACACTGAATTTTTTTTCAAGGTATATTTTATTAGATGTTTTTTTTGGCTTGGATCAAAAGAGTCCCTTTGCATCCAACCAACTTTGACTAAAATTTGTCCAATAACTCAGCCCAAAAGGAATCTAGGGTCTTACCAAAGAAGAGGGGAAACCCCAAGTATTTAGAGGGAAGATGACCCACTTGGCATTGAAGGATTTAGGTTATCTTGAGTTGTCGATGAATACGAGTGTTCATGAAAAAGATTGCACTCTTTGAAAGACTTATTTTTTTTCCTAGAAGCTAATTCATAATTATACAAAATGAATTTGAGTTTTCTAGCCTCTCTCACTAATCATCTCCAATTATAATAGTGTAATCCATGAATTGCTAGTGAGAACAAGGAGGGCCCATTGAAGTAGGAAAACACCCTTCAATCTACTGTCATTGATTTCCTTGAGAATATTTCTTCCCAAGACTTCAATCATGATAAAAAATAAGAAAGGAGAGATAGGGTACCCTTGTATGATGCCCACAAAAATCTTAAAAATTCTAGATAGAGAGTTCCATCAACTAAAATAATTTATTTTTGAGTAGAGATCATTTCATATATAAGATCTAAGAATCTAGCCTCAAATCCAAACTTTGTGATCACTTTCAACAAGAAATCCCACATCACCCTATCATAAGATTTCATAAGTGCAATTTTGAGGAGAAAAAATTCTTATTCATGTATAATGAATGAAGAACCTCGTAAATAGTATAATGAAATCCAAAATTTATCTTCCTTGCACAAAAAAAGTTTGCTAGATCGAGATCAACTTGGGGAGAACCACCTTCAATATGGTTACTATCACCTTAGAAAAGACTTTATAAATCAATTTGTAGAGGCTAGTAGGTCTAAAATCACCAAAGGAATCAACACCTATCTTTTTAGGAGCAAGGACAAGAAATGTAGAACTCATCTCCTTAATAACTCTTCTACTACCAAAAAAATGTTTTATAGTAAAATCATATCCTTAGCAATAATTTCCCAATAAATTTGGAAGGTAGGGGAAACCATTTGGACTAGGAATTTTGTCTCTCTTAAAGGACAAAATAGTAGCTTTGATCTCTTCATCCGTAGGGAGCTTACTCAAATGAGAGTTATCCTCATCATTTACGATTATAGGAATCTCTTCTAAAATGCTCCTCTCAATATCCATATTGATAGAAGTGTCAAGGGATTTGTAATAAAAAGTCGTTACATTATAGATTTTAGAGTCCTCAGAAATCCAAGTATTATTGATCTAGATTTACTTTATTTTATTAGTATTTTTGTGCTCAAGGGTAGTAAGGTGTCTTTTTGTGCATTTTGGTCCCTATTCTTTAGCCAAATAATTCTTGATCTTTGCATCCAAAGTACCTCTTTGCTGTAAACAATAGAATAGAGTTCAAAACAGAGTTCACTTTTCAACTTGAGAAGACAACCATCCATTTCCTTTTGCTAAATGTCCTTTGGAATAGAATCTAGTTTAGTCTTGGTCCCCCTCTTCCTTCTTAAAGATATGACTAAAGTTTTTTTTATTCCACACCTAAATATATGTTTTAATATTGGATATATTTTTAGAGAATCTATACATCGATGAACCTTCCACCGTTCAAAAATTTTACTTTCCAAATCAAGATGAAGAGTCCACATTTTTTCAAATCTAAAAGGAAAGCTCTTTTTCCCTCCCATATTATCAATAGAGAAAATGATTTAGAAATGTTCTAATAAATGTTCTAAGCCAAGCCTTGTAAGAGCTGATAATGAATAATAAAATAAGAATAGTTTTTCAAACCAAGTAGAGCATAGTCAAGTCTCACTTGAATGAGAGAAGCTCTAGTACATCTATTTGACTAGTTAAAGTTTGCTTCTTTTAGATCTAGGTCCAAGGGGTCTTGGTCACCAATGAAGTTCATCAAGTCTCCATTGCTATCTAAAAAAATCTACGAGCCTCCTAGCTTCTAATTTTCCTTCAAAGGAGTATTAACATCCCCCATCATAAGTGTTGGTATGTGGCGACTGATCATGCTATACTTTACACTCTTCATGTATCCTTGCCGAGGTTTGGGGCCGGGCTAGGCCTCGTGCAAGGGTTCGAGGGCGACATCCCCCGAGAAATTTATTTTTTCCTATTTTTTGTGTCGTCATTGAAAAAGGAAAAATCACTGAAAAAAAACCGAATTTGTAGAACCCTAATTTGGAAGCTTCTAAGCTTGTTATAAGGGATTGGGATGGGAGTTATAGTATGATGAAAAAAATGATTATTCACGAGATTGTAATAAGTTTTGCACTGGATAATAAAATCATTGGATGGATGTGGCTTTGTGGATGTAGCCTAGATTGGGTGAACCACGTTAAATTCTCTATGTTAATTTTTGTGTGTGTTTTATTCCTCTATTTTATTGATCAAATCTGCATTTACTTGTTAGATATTTTCCTTCTAACTCTAACAAGTGGTATCAGAGTGGGTTTTTTTTAGTTATCCTCTGCAAGAAGGTTTCATGGTTGAGTGGGAATCTCACGGTTAAGTGGGAGCAATGGTGGATGAGGGTAAATTGAAGGTAGATAAATTAAATGGGAAGAACTATTAGTTATGGAAGATGCAGATGGAGGATTGTCTCTATCAGAAGGATTTATGGAGGCCGTTGGAAGGAATATCCAAGAAACTGACAACAATGAGTGATGAGGAATGGAATCTTCTAGATAGAAAGGCACTGGGAGCCATTCATTTATGCCTGGTACAATCGGTGGCATTCAATATTACAATAGCAAAGACAACTCAAGAGTTGATGGAAACCTTGGCAAAGTTATATGAAAAACCTTATGCTTTGAATAAGGTATTTATTATGAAGCGTTTATTTAATATGAAAATGGTAGAAGGTGGGTCAGTTGCTGATCATTTAAATGAGTTTAATACGGTTACCAGTCAATTAACTTCTGTAAATGTAAACTTTGATGAAGTTAGGGATATTTTGATTCTGTGTTCTTTTCCAAAAAGATGGAATAGCTTGGTAATGGCTGTTAGCAATTCTATTTTTGGTTTGAATACATTGAAATCTGATGATGTTGTTGGTGTTATTTTGAGCGAGGAAATTTGTAGGAAAATCTCAGGTTGAACATCCACATCAGGCAGTGTTTTGAATGCAGAAAGCAGGGGAAAAACAAAGAAGAGAGGAAACAATTCTGGAAGTCGTGGGAAGTCACGAGGAAAATCAAAGGACAAAAGGTCCCAATCTAGAGACAAGAGGGATTGCTGGTACTGTGGTAAGCCGGGTCACTTAAAGAAAGATTGCTGGTCTCAGAAAAATAAAGAAGTAGAAAAAAAGGAAGGAAATAAAGAGGTAAATTTGGTAAGTAATAAATTTGATGAGGATGGTTTGATTCTTTCCCTTGATAATGCTGATGATTCTTGGGTGTTAGATTTAGGGGCTTCATTTCATGTTACGTCCCATAGAAGTTATTTTCTTGATTATGTCCAAGGGGATTTTGGGCTAGTTTATTTGGGAGATAATGAACCATGTCAAATTGTTGGAAAGGGAAGAATCAAGATTAAGTTGCAAAATGAGAATCATTGGCTACTACATGAGGTAAGGCATGTTCCAAAGTTAAAAATAAATTTAATTTTAGCAGGGCTTGACTAGATGATGAAGGTTGTGTTGTTACATTTAGTGATAAAAATTGGAAGGTTACAAAAGGTGCCTTAGTGGTACCAAAAGGTGTGAAAGTAGGCACCTTATATCTTTGGACAGGTCATACTGTTCCTTCTACTTTAGCTATTGTAGATAAAAATCAATGTTTAGGAATAGCTGCTACAGTTCAACAGGCATAAAATCAGACAATTGCTATGGATTCTGAATCAACATTGTGGCATAATAGACTTGGGCATATGAGTGCAAAAAGTATGAAAGTACTTCATTCAAAGAATGTTTTACCAGGTCTAAAATGTGTTAATATGGATTTCTGTGAAAGTTGTGTGTATGGAAAACAAAAGAGAGTTTTCTCAAGGATGGGAAGCAAAAGAAAGATGAGAAATTGGAGCTTGTGCATACAAATGTATGGGGACCAACTCAGGTATCTTCTCTTGGTGGCTCTCAGTATTATGTTACATTAACTGATGATGCAACTAGGAAGGTATGGATTTATTTTCTTAGGCATAAATATGATGTATTTGAAACTTTTAAAAAATGGAGAAGCTTGGTTGAGAATGAGATGGGTAAAAAGTTAAAATTTCTTAGATCTAATAATGGTGGTGATTATTGTAGCAAAGAGTTTGAAGATTATTGTTCCTCAAATGGTATTTGTAGGCAAAAAATGGTTCCAAGGACTATAGGAAAATGGAGTGGCTGAGTGCATGAACAAAACAATAATGGAGCGTGCATGAACTATGAGATTGCATGTTGGGCTGCCTTTAAACATGTGGGAAAAGGCTATAAACATTGATATTTATTTAATCAATAGAGGTTCCTCTAATCCTTTGGGTTGTGGTATTCCAGAGGAAGCATAGACAGGTAAGAAGGTGAGTTATTCTTTTCTCAAGACCTTCGACTGTGAAGTATTTGCACATGTAGATTCTGAAAATAGAACCAAGCTTGATGCAAATCAAAGAAATAGATATTTTTTGGATATGGAATTCATCAATTTGGTTATAGGCTTTGGGATTATGAAAATAAAAAAATTGTGAGAAGTAGGGATGTCATATTCAATGAGAAAGTGTTGTACAAAGATCATTTGCAACAGCATGAGAAGAAAGCAAATGATTATGTAGTGCTGGATGATACACCAAACAATGATGTTCTAGTGGTTTCTCATGCTCCGCAACAACAACAACAAAAAATACCACAAACTCCAGTGAATGTTAGATGATCTTCAAGGATAAGTAGACCCCCAGAAAGATTTTCTCCCTCTTTGTATTGTATTTTATTAATTGATGCTGGTGAACCATAATGTTATGATGAAGCACAGGTGGATACCAAGGTTCAGTGGGAGAATGGAATGGAAGAAGAAATGGAATCCTTGTTGAAAAATTAGCTTGGGAATTATGCAAGTTGCTTGCAGGTAAAAAAGCTTTACCAAACAAATGGGTTTATAGGATGAAAGAGGAGGATGGAGGTAAGAAAAGATTTAAAGCTAGATTAGTTGTAAAGGGATTTGCACAGAAAAAGGGTATTGATTTTAATGAAATATTTTCTCCAGTTGTTAAAATGACTTCTATTTGTACTATTTTAAGTATTGTGGCTGCTGAAGATTTGCATTTAGAACATCTTGATGTTACAACAACCTTTCTCCATGGTGATTTGGAAGAGGAAATATACATTGAACAACCACAAGGATTTGAGATCAAAGGTCAGGAGAAATTGGTGTGCAGATTGAAGAAAAGTTTATATGGCTTGAAGCAAGCACCTCAACAATGGTATATTAAATTTTATAGCTTTATGGCTGAGCATGATTATAGTCAATGTAATTTAGACCATTGTGTTTATTTCAAGAGGTTGGATGATGATAGCTACAATATTTTATGTTTATATGTTGACGATACGCATGTAGCAGTGTCTAACATGGATCACATAAAGGAGTTGAAACAATAGTTAGTAAATTCATTTTCTATGAAGGATTTGGGGGAAACAAAAAAAATCCTTGGTATGAAGATTACAAGAGATAGGAAAAATAGAAAATTGTTTCTATCTCAGGCTGATTATGTTGAAAAGGTGTTACAAAGATTTCATATGGAGAATACAAAAGCTGTCAACACACCTTTGCCTAGTCATGTCAAATTGACTAAGGATTGTGCCCAAAGACACAAGAGGAGGAAGAAAAAATGTCCAAGGTACTATATGCTTCAGTTGTAGGTAGTTTAATGTATGCCATGGTATGCATGAGACCGAATATTGCACATGTTGTAGGAGTTGTTAGTAGGTATATGAGTCACCCTGGAGTTGAGCTTTGGAATGCAGTAAAATGGATTCTCAGGTATTTGAGAGGTACATCCAATAAATGTTTATGTTTTGGGGGCTCTAATACTGATTTAAAAGGCTATGTTGACTTAGATTTGGCAGGGGATATAGATACTAGGCAGAGTACCACAGGATATGTATTTACTTTTGGTGGGATTACAGTGAGTTGGATTTCTCAGTTGCAAAAGGTGGTTGCTTTAACCACCATGAAGGTAGAGTATGTTGCTGCAATAGAGGAAACAAAGGAGATGATATGACTGCAAATTTTCATGGAAGAGTTGGGAAAACAACAGGGTAAAAATTACTTGTTTATAGACAGCTAGAGTGCTATACATCTTGCAAAGAATTCTACCTTGCACTCTAAAACCAAACACATACAGTTGAGATATCATTTCATTCGGTTAGTGTTAGAGGATGAACATGTAAAAGTGGAAAAGGTACATACAGATGCCAATCTAGTGGATATATTTACGAAGGCGGTGACAAAGGAGAAGTTGAGCTCCTCTTCAGCTTCAGCTAGCCTTCAAGGTTGAATTCAAGTATAATAGAGCAACAGGGTCCAAGGTGCTTATTTCTAGTGGGAGTTGTAAGTGCAATAGTGTCATCCAAGATCAATCTCCAAGTGGGAGATTGTGTTGGTGTGGAGCCTGATCAGTCTCCAAGTGGGAGATTTTTGGTATGTGGTGACTGATCATACTATACTATACACTCTTCATGTATCCTCACCGGGGTCCAGGGTTGGGCTGGGCCCTAGGTGGGGGTTTGGGGGCAACATACCCCGAGAATTTTTTTCCCCTATTTTTCGCGTTGTCACCAAAAAATGAAAAATCACTGAAAAAAATGACTTTGTAGAACCCTAATCTAGAAGATTCTAAGCTTGTTATAAGGGGTTGAGATGTGAGTTACAATATGATGAAAAAAGGTGATTATTCGCAAGATTGTAATAATTTTTGCACTAGATAATAAAATCATTGGATGGCTGCGGTTTTGTGGATGTAGCTCGGATTGGGTGAACCATGTTAAATTCTCTATGTTAATTTTTGTGTGTATTTATTCCTTTATTTTATTGATAAAATTTGCATTTACTTGGTAGATATCTGCCTTCTAACCCTAACAATAAGCCATTTACTATTAGGGTGGATATATTTAAAAAATATAAGGCTATTCCATAATTTCTTCCTAGCACCTCTGGTGTTTGAGGCATAAGTATAGAAGCACTCCAAGAACTATTATCTGTGATATTAAAAAAATGAGTGGCAACATGATTGGTGTCTTCAAAGAAAGTATCGCTGTTCACCACTTCAAGATTCCAAAACGTGGCAATGCCACCTAAATCCCCATCAACATTGAACCCATGAAACCCACTATCCTTAAATAACACATTCTTCAATTTTCTCAACTTATCCACTTCCATCTCCATTTCATGAATCGGTAAAACGTCCGATTTGTGCTACTAGACTGTAGATTAGTTAAGAGGTCTTGTTTGTGAGAGTTGTTCAGACCTTTGATATCCCAAGAAATTATTTTCATTTCTTGGAAGTAAGTGTGCTATTCAAACATAGGCCCATGATGGTTTTCTATAAACCATAGACAATGTCTTTCCTAATGTCTCTTTCCCTTGCATTTCTCAAAGACAATCTTCTTGAATTCCTAGACTTTGATCCATAATTTGCAAGGTTTTTGTTTCTAGTAACCACCTTGTGATTAGGGTCTTTACATTCCCTCCCAAAGGGGTAGAAATACTTTTATTTTTTTTCCTTAGCCACATCCTGCTAGCTTTCAAAGTTAAAGGGTTCTTGCTTTTCAACCAACCCTTTGTTCAAACTATTTCTCTTCCACTTCATCTACTGGTTTGTATTATCAATATTTTCAGCTTCAAATCTATTAAGAATGAAATTCCTTTTGAGAGGGGAAAAAATCTCTTGATCTTTTAGAAATTATAAAGTTATCGATAAAACTATAATGTAATTGAAAAACCCATAAATAGTGATGTGATAAGATATTGATGATGAAAATTAAGGATTTTTTCACAATTACCAAATAATCCATTTCCACCACAACATGAGAAAAATTATGATAGACAAATGAAATTAGTTTTTGGAAGTTATTCCTCACCAATGCATGTTAGAGAAGAAAAACAACTCTTCAATGCTTGTAAATATACTAATAAATTAAACGATTTATAATTTTTCTAGTTGTTAAACCCAAACAAAATCTATATGATGTCAAAAGCCAAAGAAAAGTATCAAGCAAGTTTAAAATGAGTATCTTATTTAGTTTGATTTAATAATTGAAGGAAATGTACCAAAAACTAATATGTTTTCCACTAAAAAGGATATTTTAGTGAATAAAATAATAAAACACATAAATATGTGTTGAAAGGGTGAATTATCTAAGAAATTCTAACCCATGTGGGTAGCATACACCAATTATATATGCTCATATTATAGATCTCACAACAAGATCATATCCCAATTCATTATTTTCTTAATTTAGCACAACATACTGTAATGGCATAAATTTGCACCCAGTGCAATTTCCCATTAATTTACCCTCGTTTTAGGCCTTACAAGTTGGAGAATGTGAAAACTCGTTGCATTTGCTTTGATCTCCCCATGTGTCCCTATCATTTGGCATTGGTGAAGGAATTTTTTTCAAGGATGTGCATGTGCTACATGGATGTCTACGCACCACACTGCTGTCCTGACAAGATTCTTACGTTAGGAGATGTTAGGGACATTATGATTCTCTACCAACCGCAAGTGTAACATTCATCTTCCAATATTGACCATTGAGAACAATTATTTTCCTCCAATTTTTTCATTTGAACTCAAACTCTTTCACTCTCTCAAGCTCTCTGGGTTCTAGAAATTCTGTTGATCATTCTCTCTCTCTCTCTAGCTCATTCTCACTTCGTGCTTCACTCCCTTGCTCTTGCTCTCCACTTCTACATCATTCTGGTAGCTCTAGCGCCATTGTTATTGCAGGTTGTCGAAGCTCTACTCCGTTGATGTGGTGATCTTGTTCTTCTCCTTTCTCTATTAGCCTTAAGCACCCGTAGAAAGGGAGGTGATATTGTGTCTATTTTCTTATTTGCATTAACTTACTTGTAGAAATTAGCATTTATATTTTCAATATTGCTCTCTACTTCTTTGTGTCTATTATATATATATATTTCTTTATCACTTTTCTATATCTTGTGGTCTATTGGTTGTCTGTGGAGGTGGGAACACCAAAAAGAGGACTTGACTGAGGCAAGTTCCCAAACACAACTCCAACATTTTTCTTGTTATTTTGTGTGTAGGTGTATTTGTTTGCTTGGAGATAGCTAGAGAATTGGATGTTGAGTAATTTGGAATTCTTCTTCTTTATTCTTTATCATCACCATTAGAATAGTTTATACTTCATAGTTAAAGTATTCTTCTTGCTGTACCTTGAATTTTTGCATATTTCTATCAAACTGTAAAACCAAAACATTTAGGTTTTCAGTAGACTCTATGTGTTTTTGGTTGCTTCTTGACCCTCTATCCGCAAAAGATGCTAACATGCCTTTGAGACTCCAACACTACGAGTTGAAGTTCGAAACTCATGCTACCATCCTCTGGCAGAGAGCCATCTAGTTTGCAGTTTGAGACCTCTGTGGTTTGCTCACTTGATTCCAATTAAACTCTTGTCATAAAACATAAGGGAAAAAAGCCCTATTTTCCCTTCCTTTTTAGCTTATTAGGTAGTCTAAGGTAGTTTAGAGAAGTTCACTCCCTTAGGTTCTTTCATGACCTGAGAGTCTTAGGGGTAGCAAATACCCCTTCTCTACATTTTGATGAACTTGAGGTGAACATCCTTCTTTTCACTTTTGTCTATCAGAAGTATTTCTCTTGCATCTTGGGTGCATTACAAATTCGTGTGTCATAAATATTTATGAGCTATACAACCCAATCTACGACCTTCAAACACATTGTTAGGAGTCTTTGACGTATAAGGATGGAAGCTAGGAAGCTCACTTTTGGTCAGACTGTTCCTTCTTTTGAGAAAATATTTTAAAATGTCTAGTGGATTTTCTAATCCATCTAGGGAAGGTTCCCCTAGAATTTCTACACCTCTCTCTTCTCCGTCCACCTTTTTTTTGGAGGAAGATGATGCTCTTGAGGTCCTCGTGGAGAGACTCTTTTCCCTAGATCAAAGGCTTGGGGCGTTTGAGAAGTATTTAGAAAAAAAGATAAAATTATTCCCCAAGCAACTTCTGTTGTTAACAAATTAAGAGCTATGTTAGACAAGGATCAAAGGGGTATAAAACTTTGAGGTCTTGCAAATATTGTGGATACTCATGTCCCAACATACAATCCTAACTTGGGTACGCTCGAGATATTGGCTCTGAGACCACTGGGAGATAGTTGGAAGTCTCGATGCCTAGAGTGTCAGTATGTATCATTGAGATTGGTCCTTCTATTAACACCGCCTTTGGACCTAAGCAGAAATCCACTTTTAAAGTGGATAAGGTACCCTTGAGTTTCATTTCTGCCACTCCTAATGCTTCTGCTTCTAGTGGTAATCCTAGAATCCATATTGGTCCTAGTGTTGGGGTCTCTGTTGGTATGGGGGATGGTGGTCCTAAGGGATTTGGCAGTGGTTCCACTGGTCCCATTTCATCTTTTGATCCTATCTTAAACACTTTGTTGCAAAATAGGGGACAAATGCAGAACTAGTTGGAAAACCTATCCACCTCTTCTTCTCAACCTATGTTTCAACCCGTCTCTCATTGTAGTCCTTTGTCCATTGCCATCTTGAACACTCCTATCCCTTAGGGGATGGAGATTCCAAAGTTCAAAAATTATAGTGGTTATGGAGACCCTTAGACGCATGTGTTAGCATTTAATGCCATTTGCATTAAATTCTTCCACCATGATGCTTTTATGGAAAATATTTTTTGTGATCCCTCAAGGACGCTCCTCTTGATTGGTATTGTTCCTTGTTCGATAATTTTGTCTTCTCATTTGATCAATTGGTGAATCAATTCCTTAGAACATCTCCAAGCTAACATTAGATAAAAAATGGCTTTCTTTGATCTCATCCGATACAAGCAAGGGGACCATGAAAAGGTTACTGAATTCATCACTCGTTATCAATCGTTATTTTCTCATATCTCTTATCGTCTACCTGAATTTGATGTTTAGAAGATATTCACTAGGAACTTACAAAAACCATGGGAAGAAAAGTTTTCCTTGATGAAGTATCCTTCCTTTGCACATCTATGTGTAGCATTGCACAAGTACCAACATATGGTCACTTAGTTCAAGGGTTCATCCTCGCACTCCTGTCCCAATAAATGATCAGTAGTGTCAGTTTCTGGTGATACCAGAAGGAATAAAGCTATTGCAAATGTGGTCTCTGCACCTAAAGACAAAGGTATAAGACACAATAGGAATTTTATAAAACTATATGAATCCTATATTGTTGTCTTAAAAAAATTGTTAAAAGATTAAATTTTAACATTTTCAGAAGTTTGACCTCTTTCTACGCCATATCTGGAGTGGTACGTCACACAACAATTCCTCCAATTTCATTAGGTGCACAGACATGACACCAATCAATGTGTACATCCACGTCGCAAGATTTAGGATCACATAGATGATGGGACTATCTGTCTTGATGGATGGAAACATAACTCCAATGAATTTGTAGCCAAGGCTAACAGTGAGTTACAAATTTATATTGATCCATTTCCTTCTCATCTACAAATTTAGTCACACAACCTTCTAGATATTTTGAGTTGGTCCCATCCGAGTACATGAACATGGTCTTGTTCATGCGTATACCTCCTACTGAGAATATAAGTGCTATGCTTGACATAACTTTTACCTCACATGATTTTCAACTAAACAGGGAGCCTTCCCCATTGTATGTACCTACTTAGATTAATGACAATGTCATGGTTGATTTGAAGAGTTAGGTGAACATGATAATAGAAGATACCTTGTTCATAAATAGTTTACAAAAGGAGAAATATGAAGAGTTGCAGGCCACTCTTTGTACTCATGATAACATTTCTATTTCCCTTATAGACACCATTTCTTTTTTAGTCTTGGTGGGACCTAAGGTTGTAGATATGACATTTGTTGTGATTCTATAATTTGATCTATTTAGAGTTAGGCTAGGCATTCCATGGCTAGTCTCTATGAATGGTGTTGCCTCTATACTCCACAAGTGTTTGAAATTCCCCCACGAGGGTTCAGTGCATGTGGTTCGTGAACCTAGCTACAAACCACTGGTGTCATGTGGGGGTTTATCTCTGGATCACTTTTGGCTCGCCCCAATTGGACCCCTTCCTCCAAGGGGATATTTTTTATATCAATCTTATATTAAATATAAGACTGGGGGCTTAGCATCAAAGGTTAGTTTTACTATGTCTCCCTATGTTTTTTTGTGAAGGCCTCTATGATAGCGCAATAATGAGCTATTTCTTTTTCCCTACCAAAGGAAAGGAGAAGGTTGCTTGCACTCTAGAGCCTTCTCCTTCTACATATTTTTCTCTACCTACATCTACTTCCTGACTTGTGGTGGCATCCTTGGTTCCCACTCCTATTCTGCACATGGGGAGTGCGATGGTCCTACATGGTGGAAGGAAAAGTGTCAAGCTTTTCAGTTGCCTGTTCTGCCCATGGATCCCTGAACCACTTTCTATGGCAAGGGGAAGCGTTCCCATGAGGTTTTTCGTGTGTGTCAGCCTCCGTGGCCTCTGACTATTTTTCCACATGTCCCTTGGGAAATGAATGGGAAGAGGCCCACCACCAAGGTACTTGTGTCTATGTCTTATTTTGTTGTCATTTCTACCTTTGTACTTCCTCCTCCCGCTCCAATTGAGGAGACCACTCTTCCACATGTAATGGTTGTGAAGGATGCTCTTGTAGTTGAGTAGTAGCCTCTAGCCTCTTCTCAGGTTGCATCCTCTACCACTCATAGCCAACGTAAATGTGAGCATAAGCACTGAGAAAATGCTCTAGCCATATAGCACACTACCTCAGAAAAGATTGAGGAGGAGCTTGTTGTCTTTGCTCCCATTTCTTCTCTTGCTGTGCTTCCTTCTGTTGTTCTCGCTTCAGTTCCCATTGCTTATATTTTGCTGCTGGCTCCTCTGGTGGGTCCTAATGATGCTCACCCAAAAAGGGTGTAGGTCTTCATCCCTCCATTTGTGGAGCCTCCTCTTTTGATGTCCCTCTTGGACATCCCTTCTTTCTTGCAGCCCGTTGACATGCTTAATACAAAGGTGGTGTCCTCTACGACTTTATCTTCTTCTTCCTCCGCTTTTACTTATTCTATGGGGATCTTGCATCTTCCACTGAAGTGTAAGTTGGAGGATGACCTCACCACGAGTGATGGTCGTAAGAAGGGTTTTCCTTCTTCGGAGGCTAGTTTTTTCTTGGCCTATGTCATCCTTGTGATAGAGGTAGCCATCGATTTCATGGAGTTGGTCACCACCCCTCTTCTTGAGGCCAACCATGTCTCTTGAGGGGCTTGTCCTTCTCTCATTAAGTTGACATAGGGAACTTCTAAGAAGTGAATATTCAAATTGGCGGATGATATCTCGGCTCTATACTCGATTGTTGCAAGATTGATGACCTTTTCTTTATAGGAACTCAATGGAGGATACCTCGAGGGGCCTTCTTACTTGTCTCTTGTTATAGGTGAGTCAAAGGGTACTTCTCTTGCTATCCACCCCTTACAGGCTCATACTCCCTTCCTTTATAATGATCTATACTAGGAGCAGAATGACTTGTTGGTTGATCATGAGGACTAAGGTGATGCCTCTTCTACATCTATATATTAGATTTGTTTGTTTGTTTGTGTTCCCCAATGCTTTTATTTTTATGTTTTTGACCCTATGTGGAGGACCTTTTCTACCCTTTTAGGTACTCGAATACATGCACAAAAATCTATCATGAACTTCTTCTATTTGTGTCATCATTCTTCTATGTGTCATAATATTGCTTTTCGATATTGGGGATGATGCAAAGCATTGGGGGAATTTAGGCCCTCTCCCATGTTGACCCAATTTTTATTTCTACTTTATCTTCATGTGCTCTTCTTAATGTTCTAAGAAATTTTGGGATTGATGATGGTTCATGCATATACTATATTATATCTATGAATAGTTTTGATCTCAAATTCTTAGATCCCTCTGTCTCTTGAATTCTTCATCTCTATTTGTTTGCTTCTTGATGTTGTGGTTTCAATGTGTTTTCCCTCATGTGTGTGACAATATGCCATAGATACATCTCGCTATGTGTTGTGTGCCGCAACATCTCTGCCTCTTCTTTCTCTCCTTACGATGCCATGTGCTCCTTCATGCAACACACATCATCTTAAGGGGGGCTATCAGACTTCTCTACATTTTCAACATGGAGAATTATTTCAAAAGGATTCCTTGGTGTCAAATTTCTTTACAATGAATTCCTTGAAAAAAGAATCCCTTGTTGAAAACTCTCATTTTCCAAAAGGATCTATTCTCTAAAAAGGAATCCTTGACGAAATTTTCTTTTGAAAAGGATCCCATAAGTGAAAGAGAAAAATTTCCTTTCAAAAAAAGAGTACTCTTCCTAATGAAAGAGTTTGAAACTTTCCTTTGAAAAGGATCATTCTTTCCAATGGATTCCTTGATGAAAGATCTTTCAAAAGGATCCCTTGGTGATAGAATGACTTGCAAAAAATTGTGTCTTTCAAATGGTGTGTTGTTTCAAAGGGCCCCTTGGTGTCTTGAAGTCTTGAAGGTTCCCTACTCCTTAGTTTCTTGATGTATTGAGGAGGATTCCTTTGTGTCTTTTATCTGATATTCGACATTGTGTTTCTTGGTGTTTGATGCCTTATATCTTGGCATCTAGCTTGGGGGAAACTTGACTAGACCTTCATTTTCTGTGACTATCCTATAATGTAGTTTGCAACAACCATAGACTTATCATCTAATCATATTGTGTCTCGTGTCTTATCTGACCAGTCTATGTCTTATTATGCCAGCTTATGTCAAATGGTGTCTTATTGTGTCTATTATGATTTGATATTCTACTTAACATGTTTGTCTATAGCCTAACATGTTTGTGGTGAGATCACAACTAGCTTTGCAAGATCGAAGACCCATGTCATCTTCACATCTTGGTGGAGCTCCCTCTTTCATGTCAAGGTATGCCATATTGAAGGTCTTCTTCCTTGATGATATCAATATATTCTCTTCAATCTCTTTCTACTTTATGTCACATATGCATCAAAACATATGCTCGCTAAAGTGGGGGAAAAATGTAATGGTGTAAATTTGCATCCCATACAATTTCCAATTAATTTACCCTCATTTTAGCCTTACAAGTCTGATAATGCAAAAACCCATTGCATTTGCTTTTCTCTCCCCATGTTTCCTTATTGTTTAGCGTAGGTGAAGGGAATTTTTTTTGGGGATGCGTGCATGCTACGTGGATGTCTACGTACTGTACTGCAATCTTGAAAAGATTCCAACATCAAGAGACATTAGGTATGTTATGTTTCTTTGCCAACTGCAAGTGTAATTTCCCTCTTCGAATCTTGACTTCCAGAAATGACTATTTGCATCCAATTTGGTCATCTAAACTCAAACTATTTCACTCTCTCAAGCTATCCCTGGGTTCTAGCAATTCTCTTGATGATTTTCTCTTACTCTCTAGCTCATTCTCATTTTGTGCTTCACTCCCTTGCTCATTCTCTTCACTTCTACATCGTTCTTGCAACTCTAGCACAATTGTTGTTGTATGTTGTCAAATCTCTACTCCATTGGCACGGTGATCTTGTTCTTCTCCTCTCTCTATTAGCCTTGAGCTCTTGTAGAAAGGGAGGTGATATTGTGTCTATTTTAGTATTTGTATTATCTTACTTGTAGAGTAGAATTTATATTGTCGTTGTTCTCTACTTTGTTATGCCTATTATATCTACTCCTTTATCACTTTTCTACATCTTGTGGTCTATTGGCTGTTCATGGATTTGGGAACACCAAAAAGGGGACTTGATTGAGGAAAGTTCCAAAAAATAGCCCTAACATTTTTCTTGTTACTGTGTGTGTAGGTGCTATTCGTTTTGTTGGAGCTAGCTAGAGAATTGGACCTTGAGTAAGCTAGCATTCTTATTCTTTATTCTTCATCATTTTTCCATTAGAGGAGTTTATAATTTGTATTTAAAGTATTCTTCTTGTTGTACCTTGCAATTCACATATTTCTATCAAACAGTAAAACCAAAACATTCAGATTGTCAGTAGACTGTCTTTCTGGTTTCTACTTGAACCTCTATCCATACATGATGTGAGCACATATTTGAGACTCCAATGTAGTGTGTTGAAGTATGACACTCATGTTTCCATCCTCTAGTAGAGAGCTATCTGGTTTACAGTCTGATATCTCTGTGGTCTGCTCACCTAGTTCAAAAAAAATCCTATCATAAAACATAAGGGAAACAAAGCCCTATTTTCCCTTCCTTTGTAGCTTATTAGATAGTCTGAGGTAGTTTAGGGATTTTTCTCCCTTAGGATCTTCCCTGTCTTGAGAGTCTCGAGGGCATTGAATCGTCCTTCTCTAAAAATACTAAATATTTTATATAGTTTGAGTTGAATACAACTTATCTTGATCCTTATGATATTTGAATAAAAATATTATAAATCAAAGAAAATTATCAAAGAAAGAAAAGATAGGATGTGTTGGAATTAATATTACATTTATAGTTTGTTTTAGCTTATTATAGTTGATAAATAAATAAATAAATGTTAACTTTAAATAAATACAATTACAATATTGGGTATGTTAGTTTTGTATTTGTTGCCCAATTTTCACCTACGGGCTCAATCAGACAAGGAAAATCTGTGTTCAGATGTTCAAGAAAGCCAAATGGGACTTTTGTCACAAGGGTTAGGTCCTGCATCTGCTGGTATTTCACAGGGAGCTCAGTTTGAAGGTCGGCTTCATTCAGGTTTGGAATATTTTTCATTTAAGGAGAAAGTCGGCAAGACCTTCCAGATGTCTTGCCGACTAGCAGGGGTTCCATCAGGTCTGAAGGCTTCACATTGGGAATCCATTGCGGTCTCGGCCAAGGTTGGTGCCTTCGCTATAATGTCTCAGTGAAGATAGAAGGTTTCACTGACAGAATGAAGAGCCTTGACTGAAGTTAATGGTTTCGGCGAAGGGTGGAGGAATCGCCGTAAGGTCTCGACGAATGGAGGTGATCTCATCGAAAGAAAAAGGGAGAGTTTGATATGTGTTGACTTCGGAAAGAGTCTCACCGAAAACAAAAAGATAGCTCAGCGGAATGAAGGTTTGACATTGGCATAAGGTCTCACTGACGAGCATGTCTTGCCGAAGGAGAGCAGTGTCGTCGAAGGGAAGCACACTCGGCAGGAGGTCTCATCGATAACAAAAAGTCACGCCGACATGCCTTGTGTTTTTGGTGTAATGCGAGTGAGTTCGGGAAGATGTCCCGCCGACAGATGAAGGTCACCCTGACGACATCCTAATTCACCAAAGGAGGGTCAAGTCGCCAAGATGTCTCGACGACTGGCCAGGGCTTTGCCGAGAGAAAGTGATATTGGCGTAATGTCTCGCCGAGGGCTCCGGTGTCTTATCGAAAGGATGTTTGGGGCCGGGGAGATGAAGGATTCGCCAAGATGTCTCGGTGAAGGCATGAGTCTTGCCAAAAGTAAGGGATATCGGGGTAGCGCTGTGCCTTCGGTAAGATCTGTCACTGAACATATGATCTCTTGCCGACAGATAGAGCAACACAAAAGAAAGAGGGACCTCAATATGACAAAGGGCTTCACTGGGAGGTCCCAACGATAAGAGGAGTCTTTCCGAAGTAAAGCGAAGTGAGCCCTCGCCAAAGCAAGGTTTCTTCAGCTCAACCTTTTGCCGATATGAAGAGAGTCTCCTCGACAGAAAAGGTTCGCCAGGAGGTCTGGTCGACGGGAGCATGTCTCCATGAAAGGAGGAGTATCGGCAAGACAATGAGCCTCGCTATGAAGTCTTCTCGACTCGATAGGTCTTGCTGAGGGAAACAAGCTCGGGGAGAAAGATCCAACAAAGCAGAAGGTCTCACCGACCAACAGAGGGTCTCCCTGACATAAAAAAAATTAGTGTAGCTTCCAGCCATTAGAGTGATGTCTTGCCAACATGATGTGGTCTCAGCGACTGAAGCGACATCAATATGATCTATTGGGCTTGATTGAGCTTTCATCGATGGTTTCGTGCTATTTCGACGGTTGCAGGAAGGTGTAATCGCATCGGGGAGACACGATTAGTGTCTCACCGACATGTGATTCAGAAGGAGAAGCTTTTGACCGCCCAAAGATCTACGTGGAATGTGCTTGACGTATCAATAGGAGCCAAATATGAACCTTTGACAATTTGACCATTCAACTCCCCCTGTGAATAAGATCAACAGAGTAGGCATGACGTGGATTGGCGATGAGACCAGGAGCATTCAAGGAGCTCGACAGGGAGGTTAGAAGCAGGACACGATGCCATGAATTGAAGGCAGTGGTTGCAGAAAGATCAAAGGGGCTTCTCTAGGATGTTTCTTCACCGACATAGGCAACAAGATGGACATGTAGGGATGCAACATTAATTCATCCAAAAGATCTGAGGATAAATCTTTTTGGAGCCTGATATTTTTGTAAGCCCTAAGGGGCCGACATACAATCTGTATATAAGGCATTTTATGCCTTTTTTGTAAGAGTTCAGGAGTTCGGATGTTTGCTCTTCTGATGTCTGTGATCCTTTTGCAGTTGTCTCTCAGATCAGTAGGCTCCTGTAATTCAACTTGGAACATGTTATATAAAGCTTACCTTGGTCATTGTTGATATTCAGATTTCCATCTTGTTCATGCAAAGTGTTGTGCATTTCAGGTTCATGATAAAGTTGTTTTTGTGAATTTCTTTCATTCCTTCATAACTTTGTCTTGTGTTTCATGCCTTCCTTCACAAAATCATCATTATACAAATTAAAAATTGTGTTCACTTAGTCACGCATGGATTCTGACCTGTGAAAATATTTCTTTCCTCTCCAGAAGAAGTGTGTGAATCAAACCTGTTTGTAAAATGTTAGTGCTAGGCTTGCAAAATTTGGTGTGTAATCTTGTGTTACTGTCAGTGTTCAAGTGTAAATTGAGTATTTCATTGTTCCTGTCATTTCGGTGTATCACCATAGAGTTAGTTTAAATTCCATGTATTCCTTCTCCCTTTCCTTTCAAAAAATCAATAGTTTAGGTGACACCAAAGGAAGCCGGCCTTCTCCGGAGGTTGACCTCTATCTACAAGTGACCCACAACTTTGGAGGTCTTCCAATGTTACATTGAGGCGTTGGACATCAGGTTCAACAGGGTGCGACTTTAGGTGATAACAGTTTTTGGCACGCCCGGTGGGACTGTCGAGCAGACAGTTTGAGAATTTTCATATCTATTATTGGTTTTGATATGCAACCAGTAAGATTCAGGCCTTTCTGAGGTTAATATCAGCATATCATGGCAACTCCGTGTACCAGTGCATCATCGAGAAATTTAGTATACTGAGGGATTTGGTGTCTACCTTAGTATCATTCAGCCTTTGGAGGCAGTTTGAACAACACCTGGCGAATCCGAGCTCAAATCTTCTGGTTTCAACAAGTTCAGTGCTGGTATGTTTCAATGACAAGCTTAATTTTCTGCTTCCCAGCATTTATATGAGTAGAGATGACAAATTTTTATAGTCAGCACATATACCCACCTCAGTTTCATGAAAATACTGTCAACCAATCACCCTATCAGTCATATCAGGCCAATCATGCTGCTGGTTTAATCCCAAATGGCCATGCAACAATAGCCTATCAACATGCTCAACATGTTTACCACCCTCCCACCCCTGCTCAATTCCCCTTGCAGTATTTTAATTCCACTTTGAGTCAGCCTTGTAGCCTCTCGAGTCAGTCCCAAATTTTTGACAATGCGGATACTGAGTTGGGTAGCGTCAAGGAGATGTTGTTGCAGTTTCAAAGGCGGATATTAGACATAGAAAGAGAAAATGAGTATAATACGCAACAGGAGGAGCTTTCCTATCAAGCTTATATTCATCAGCATGGGGTTGAGGAACAAAGAGGGTCCTATTCAGTACAAGAATGTGAACAAAGTCAGTCTAACTCTCCTGAAGAACAACTTTCTCAAATGCCCCAGTCAGCTGCTACCTTTCCAAACCCTTTCTTTGAGGAGGGGCTTCACTTTCCAAGGTTCAATGTTCTGAGCTTTGAACAGAGTGAGATTGCCATCGAAAGGAAAGTGGAGGAAGAGCAGCCCCTCGTTGATCCAGACAACTTACTCCTTTGGGAGAGGATTAAAGAGGTAAATCCCTTGTGTTTAGCTATAAAGTGTTATCAATTGCAGCAACAAAAGATTGAACAACAAGAGGACGTTAGACAGTGTGGGGAGTTGTTGGACAATGGTTATCAACAAGATACTGGAGCATTGGAAATGATTGAACAACAGAAGGACCTTGGAGAGTTGTTGATAGATAATAATTGGCAAGACAATAGAAGTTTAATTCAGGAAGAAAAGCCTATAATTGAACCTGTTTCTATCCTCCGAGGTGAGAATCTTGATGTTTTTGAACATGTTCTGGATGAGGAAGTTGATGATGAGCTATATGAAGAAGTGTACGCTGATATAATTGAGCAATTTTGTTCAACATTGGATGGCAAAGAGTCAGAAAATGCTGATAGTGATGATGTGGAGCAACAACTTGGACAAATGCTGAAACAGCAGGAGGAGCCTAATGAGCCTGATTTGTAGAGTCATAACTGGTTGGAGGAACTTCCATTTCATTGTATAGAGGAGCTTGAGGCTACATCATTGCTTGAATTGTTGCCCCCCTTTATTGAGGAAAACAAGCCTGAATCAAAATGTAACTCTTCCAGTGATGATGAGAATTATGGGCAACTTCCATTCTGGTCTATAAAAGAGCCTGAGGTTGATGAATTGATTGGAGATGTGATGGAGGAAGCTATCTCTTTGTTCTCTGTTGAAGAAATAGGTGTTCAGATGGCAGTTCATGAGCAAGAAACCAATAAGGAGAGCTCAATTTTTGTCTTTACAATGGGTTGTCCGATTAGGGATTTAGCCCAGATGGAGTTCTATAATGTGCCAATGGTTAATCAAACATTCACACATGGAGCCACAACTGAAAGTGGCATAAAGGATGTACTTTCAATTGACAAAGAGTGTATGCAATTTACTTATCCTCCTTTGAATACAAATGCATATGATCAGTTTAAGGAGGTAAGTGAACTTGTTACCCTCTTTCATGCGGCAGTGCATTGTAATTTTAAACATTTTTCAGTATACCATCTCTATTCATCTGCCATTAAGCTTGAGATCCATTACATATTGAGAAGAAAAGGAAGATATTTCAACCATCCTGTTAATTGGTTTTTTTGACCAAGTTATTATTGGTTAGTGTAGGGTAGGTTTAGATGCAATTTACTTTCCCTAAGTGTTGTTTCAACACATGTAAATAGTTTCATTTCAGTTTTTCCCTGCTTTCAATAAGTTCCCAAGTGTTCTGGTTAGTCTCAAGATGAGTTACAACCATGTACAAAGTTGCTCTAGATCTTTTCTGAGTTGTCCCAATGACTCCGTTACCCAATGGATAGGCCTATGCTATTGGTCTTCATGTTTAGCAGGCAAACATCCAGCTGAGGTCGCCAGAAATGTTGCCCAATTTTCACCTACAGGCTCAATCAGACAAGGAAAATCTATGTTCAGATGTTCAAGAAAGCCAAATGGAACTTTTGTCACAAGGGTTAGGTCTTACATCTGCTAGTATTTCACAGGGAGCTCAGTTTGAAGGTCGGATTCATTCAGGTTTGTCATATTTTTCCTTTAAGGAGAAAATTGGCAAGACCTTCCAGATGTCTTGTCGACTAGCAGGGGTTCCATCAGGTCTGAAGGCTTCACATTGGGAATCCATTGTGGTCTCGGCCAAGGTTGGTGCCTTCGCCATAATGTCTCGGCGAAGATAGAAGGTTTCACCGACGAAATGAAGAGCCTCGGCTGAAGTTAATGGTTTTGGCGAAGGGTGGATGAATCGCCGTAAGGTCTTGGTGAACGGAGGTGATCTCGTCGAAAGAAAAAGGGAGAGTTCGATATGTGTTGACTTCGGCAAGAGTCTCACCGAAAACAAAAAGATAGCTCAGCGGAATGAAGGTTTGACATCAGCATAAGGTCTCGCCGACGAGCATGTCTTGCCGAAGGAGAGCAGCGTTGTCGAAGGGAAGCACACTCGATAGGAGGTCTCATCGATAACAAAAAGTCACGTCGACATGCCTTGTGTTTTCGGTGTAATGCGAGTGAGTTCGGGAAGATGTCCTGCCAACAGATGAAGGTCACCCCGAAGGCATCCCAATTAGCCAAAGGAGGGTCAAGTCGCCAAGATGTCTTGACGACTGGCCAGGGCTTCACCGAGAGAAAGTGATATTGGCATAATGTCTCGCCGAGGGCTCTGGTGTCTTACCGAAAGGATGTTTGGGGCCGGGGAGATGAAGGATTCTCCAAGATGTCTCGGTGAAGGCATGAGTCTTGCTGAAAGTAAGGGATATCGGGGTAGCACTGTGCCTTCGATAAGATCTCTCACCGAACATATGTTCTCTTGCCGACAGATAGATCAACACAAAAGAAAGAGGGACCTCAGTATGACTAAGGGCTTCGCTGGGAGGTCCTGGCGATAAGAGGAGTCTTGCTGAAGTAAAGTGAAGTGAGCCCTCACCAAAGCAAGGTTTCTTCAGCTCAACCTCTTGCCGATATGAAGAGAGTCTCCCTGACAAAAAAGGTTCGCCAGGAGGTCTGGTCGATGGGAGCATGTCTCCGTGAAAGGAGGAGCATCAGCAAGACAATGAGCCTCGCTATGAAGTCTTCTCGACTCGATAGGTCTTGCCGAGGGAAAAAAGCTCGGGGAGAAAGATCCAACAAAGCAGAAGGTCTCACCGACCAACAGAGGGTCTCCCCAACATAAAAAAAAAATCAGTGTAGCTTCCAGCCGTCGGAGTGATGTCTTGCCGACATGATGTGGTCTCAACGATTGAAGCGACATCGATATGATCTATTGGGATCGATTGATCTTTCATCGACGGTTTCGTGCTATGTCGACGGTTGTAGGAAGGTGTAATCGCATCAGGGAGACACGATTAGTGTCTCATCGACATGCGATTCAGAAGGAGAAGCTTTTGACCACCCAGAGATCTACGTGGAATGTGATCGACGTATCAATAGGAGCCGAATATGAACCTTTGAAAATTCAACCATTCAACTCCCCCTGTGAATAAGATCAACAGAGTAGGCACGACGTGGATTGGCGATGAGACTAGGAGCATTCAAGGAGCTCGACAGGGAGGTTAGAAGTAGGACACGATGCCAGGAATTGAAGGCGGTGGTTACAGAAAGATCAAAGGGGCTTCTCTAGGATGTTTCTTCACTGACATAGGAAACAAGATGGACACGTAGGGATGCAACATTAATTCATCCAAAAGATCTGAGGATAAATCTTTTTGGAGCCTGATATTTTTGTAAGCCCTAAGGGGCCAACATACAGTCTGTATATAAGGCATTTTTATGCCTTTTTTGTAAGAGTTTAGGAGTTTGGATGTTTGCTCTTTTGAAGTCTGTGACCCTTTTGTAGTCCTCTCTCAGATCAGCAGGCTCCTGTAATTCAACTTGGAACATGTTACATAAAGCTTACCTTGGTCACTGTTGATATTCAGATTTCCATCTTGTTCATGCAAAGTGTTGTGCATTTCAGGTTCATGATAAAGTTGTTTTTGTGAATTTCTTTCATTCCTTCATAAATTTGTCTTTTGTTTCATGCCTTCCTTCGCAAAAGCATCATTATACAAATTACAAATTGTGTTCACTTAGTCACGCATGGATTCTGACCTGTGAAAATCTTTCTTTCCTCTCCAGAAGAAGTGTGTGAATCGAACCTGTTTGTAAAATGTTAGTGCTAGGCTTGTAGAATTTGGTGTGAAATCTTGTGTTACTGTTAGTGTTCAAGTGTAAATTGAGTATTTCATTGTTCCTGTCATTTCAGTGTATCACCATAGAGTTAGTTTAAATTCCATGTATTCCTTCTCCCTTTCCTTTAAAAAAATATCAATAGTTTAGGTGACACCAAAGGAAGCCGGCCTTCTTCGGAGGTTGACGTCTATCTACAAGTGACCCACAGCTTTGAAGGTCTTCCAATGTTACACTGAGGCGTTGGACATCAGGTTCAACAGGGCGTGACTTCAGGTGATAACAGTATTAATTTAAGAATGTCTCCTGAATGAAAATTAATATACATTATATTATTTAGTGTCTATCTTTGTAATTATGGTTTAGTTTTATGTAATTTTAATATCTTATTAGAGTAGTTCTAGTTTATCATTGAAATTATGAGAAGTGATAATGGTTTAAGATCTTGGTAGGATATTTCATCTAGAATAAGAAATAAACCAAGTGTAGTAGCGATTAGATATTTATATGTGGAGGTTCATATGATTTCAAGGTGATCAAAGAGATAAAAGTAGCATGAGATTCCTTAATGGTGTGAGGGCCTTATGATATAAAATATCAAAGCATGGTGATGCATAAATGAAGAGTTGATACATATTTTCTCACATGTTAGAAACTGCAATATTATTATGTTGCATCTTGCCATTCTCATTAAAATCCGAATGTTGCCAAATACATTTTTATGGGAAGAATTCAAAATTTATTTTGTAGTGATTTTTATTAGATAAAAGGAGAAAAAAGGCCCCTACCCTTATAGATCCTAAAGATTGATTAGTTCATAAAAAAATATAAAAACCAACATAAAGCTACAACACTAGAAACATAAATTCTAACAACAAAACACATAAATATAAACAAAAAAACCTCTAACTAGTAGGAGACCTAGCCAAATCCTGAAGGGTTGAAGCCACCTTTCCTTCCTTAGATAGCCTATGTAGCCCATCTCTCATTAATCTTGAATCATCATTGGGGTCCTCCTTAGTAGCCTTACCCTTTTTGATTCTAGTATCATGCTCCTCAAGCATATTCTTGAAGCTATTGGTAGTGAAGTTTAGGCTCTCCTTGCCCAAATTTATTATCTTGTTCATGGAATCTTCTAAATATTAAAAACTTATTTTCATTTCCAACATGCTCTATTGGAGAGGGTCCATCTTTGTTTTGTTGATGTGGTAGATGATGCAAGGGACAACATATTTCTTATTTATTTCCTTGATTTTCTTTCTCCTAGCTAGCTGATCCTTGTCCTTATGATCTCCAATTTTATTATGTTGTTCCTCAATGTCCTCTTAGGTTTTATTCCCAATTTTGTTGTTAGAAATTATTTTCTTTCCCCTTTGGTTTGGGAATCTAAATTTGGTTTCTCTACAATATTGGAGGTATTAAGTTGTAGGGATTTTTTATATTTATAGTGTCGATTCCAAATTTTAAGCTAGAACTATTCACAATTTGAATTTCTTGGAATTCAATATCTTCAAAATAAATTACACTCATCATGTCTTTAGGTTTATCCTTATTAGATTCACTAGGCGCACTATCACCCCCCACTAGAAACCACAATATTTACATCTTGCTATGTAGAATTATCTTTGAATTTGTGCTTGAGGGTGTATAATCTATATATATATTTTTAATTTTTAGGGATTGGGAGGGTATATTCCTTCCCATTTTCTCTTTTCTTAGTTTTAATTTTAACCTTAGTAGGGAAAACTTATTCCCATCTATAGTAGCATTAGGATGTTTGACCACTTCAATAGGATTATCCACTTTCCCTATAGCCATAGGTTGACTAGGGGAAGCTTAAGTGGCTTTTTTGGATTGGGATTAGGGATTTTGAATTGCAAGAGTTTGTTAACTATATTGGGTGAAATATTAAGGAAATTTTAATATAGGTAGGAGATTAACCCCTAATCTAAGGGCATAGTGGATTGATTGGATAAGACTTCCTTCTTATAATTCTCAATAGATGATAGCAGGTAGTAGGGAAAACTTATACATAAATTATGATGAAGACAATTCATAGAGGGGAAGTGATATGTGTAGATACATTGAAAATGACCCTCTAAAGTGAAATATATTATGAGATAAAAATATACCTCACCCCATGGGGTAGGGAGGTTATCCCTCTTAAAGCTATTTTAAAACTTCACTAGCTAGTCTTCATTGTTAAGAAAATCATTTATGCACTCTTTGTCTCTGCTACTCTTTAGACATTTTATCTTTCTACCATATATGGAGAGACAAGTAGCTACCTTGATGAGCTCCTTTACCACTTGAAAGTGAGCTTGAAGACCTGAAAAAAATACTTTAATGCTGCTCCAAGACTTTAACTTTACTTGCTTTTGAAACTTGAATTCTATTGTGAAAGAATGATTGAAAACTCTTGAATGCTTGGATCTTGAAATTTCTCTAAAAATGCTTGCTTAGATCAAATAATGACTTAGAAACTTGCTTATATAGGCATTAATACCTAATTTATTGTTATTCAAATCTCAAAAGCTAACATCAACCAAAAATTTGAATTAAAAAGTTGAATTTCCCACTCAAACCCTAAAAAAGACCCAAATGGGACTCATATGACATCCTTGGATATGGGTCCCACCTAGGGAGACTCATATGCCCAAGGTGGCGTATGAGTCCCACCCTAGATTGTTGGGGTGGGTTGTTAAAATTTTAAGTGTTTTTGATGATTTTGTCAGGTTTTTAACTAAAATAAGCCTCAATATCTGAGTTAAAGGGTCTTAGGGGCCTATTAATGATGATTTAAAGGGGTAATTAATACAAGGATACTAAAATAGGTCCAAATTAAGTGTGAAATTGTGCTACTTTCAAGAGTGTGCAATTTTCTACACTACACAAACAGATAATTACTTCCTATAGAAAGTGAAATTATCCATGGGCATTACACAAGTTATCTTTAAAACCTTGATTTCTTACACAAATAATATGCCTGGAAATTAGTTTACAGTGTACATGGATTTTAATTATCATCTACAATTATAAATTTGGATGATATCAACATTAAAAAATACACCCAATCCTAGCTATGGAGATTCCACAACAATTCACCTAATATTTGAAATAATATAAGTAGATGGAGGAATGCAGGATCCAAGTTTCAATGTTTGAGCATGGAATATGTCAACAACACGATCAAAGAAACTAGAAAATATTGGTTGACTATGACAAGAGTAAGTAGCATTAGATATTTAAGCAAGAAGTGAGACAGATGGTACCCATTGCAAAAAATCCTCAAAATGTAAACTACTGGTTAGGCAAGTAAGCAAATAGAAATAATTAATACAAAACTAGACAAAGGAAGTGTATACATAAAATTGAAAAATTCATACAATATAGTAAGATAATTTATGCATACGTGGATATGGAAAATAATAATAAAAACATTAGGTTAAACTTCCTAGTTGACCAACATGAAAATATTTGAGAAATTATGCAAACTTTTTTTTTACCATTTTGGCCTATTGTGTAGAGTTTTTCAACCTGCTTTGTAGGATATATTAGCCAATTTGGCCCATTTAGAGTCATGACTCCATTTTTTTGAGTTATCATTTAGTTCATGGGTGAAAATTTGTAGAAATTTGGCAAATTATCTCAAATTAATCCAAGTGAGCTTGAAGACCTACAAAAATACTTTAATGCTGCTCCAAGACTTCAACTTTACTTTCTTTTGAAACTTGAATGCTCTTGTGAAAGAATGCTTGAAGATTCTTGAATGCTTGGATCTTGAAATTGCTCTAAAAATGCTTGCTTAGATCAAATAATGACTTAGAAACTTGCTTATATAGGCATTAACACAGATCTCAAAAGCTGACATCAACTAAAAATTTGAATTAAAAAGTTGAATTTCTCATTCAAACCCTAAAGAAGCCCCAAATGGGACTCATACGCTAGCCTTGGTGTATGGGTCCCACCTAGGGGGACTCATACACCCAAGGTGGCGTATGAGTCCTACCCTAGATTTTTGGGGTGGGTTGTTAAAATTTTAAGTGTTTTTGATGATTTTGTCAGGTTTTTAGTTGAAATAAGCCTTGAGATTCAAAATAAAGGGTCTTAGGGGCCTATTAATGATGACTTAAAGGGGCATTTAATACAAGGGTTCTAAAATAGTTCCAAATTAAGTGTGAAATTGTGCTACTTTCAAGAGTGTACAATTTTCTACACTACACAAGCAGATAATTAATTCCTATATAAAGTGAAATTATCCATGGGCATTACACAGGTTATCTTTAAAACCTTGATTTCTTACACAAACAATATGCCTGGAAATTAGTTTATAGTGTACATGGATTTTAATTATCATCTACAATTATAAATTTGGATGATATCAACATTAAAAAATACACCTAATCCTAGCTATGGAGATTCCACAACTCAGCTAATATTTGAAAGAATATAAGTAGATGGAGCAATGTAGGATCCAGGTTTAAATATTTGAGCATGGAATATGTCAACAACACCATCAAAGAAACTAGAAAATATTGGTTGACTATCACAAGAGTAAGTAGCATTAGATATTTAAGTAGGAAGTGAGATAGATGGTATCCATTGCAAATAATCATCAAAATGCAAACTACTGGTTAGGCAAGTACACAAACATAAACAATTAATACAAAACCAGATAGAGGAAGTGCATACATAAGATTGAAAATTCCATACAATATCATAAGATAATTTATGCATACGTGGATAAGGAAAATAATAATAAAAACATTAGGTTAAACTTCCTAGTTGACCAACATGAAAATATTTGAGACAATTATGCAATTTTTTTTACCATTTTGGTGTATTGTGTAGATTTTTTCAACCTGCTTTGTAGGATATATTAGCCAATTTGGCCCATTTAGAGTCATGACTCCATTTTTTTGAGGTATCATTTAGTTCATGGGTGAAAATTTGTAGAGTTTTGGCCTATTATCTCAAATTCATCCCCATTAATCAGGCTTAGTATTTATATATTCTTTGTTTTCAATTCAAAACAACTACGAATAGTGTGGCGCCATAAACTTGCAACTTCTCACCTCTTTAAGTGAACAATGTTCAGATTCCTAAGAGATTATCATGGAATTCCATCACCATGAGACCACATTTATTTGAGTCTTTTTTTCAAACAGTTCACTGCCTTGTACAAGAAGGTGAAAAACATGGTGAATATGTACCAAAAAAATTTGATCACAGACAAGTGAAATCCAATCATGAAGTAAGTGACCAGTCCATACATCACTATCTAAAAGAATATGTAGGGAATTTCAATGAAAATTTGAAACACAAAATGATGTAACTTAGGTTTCATTGTGGTTATTAACATGATTAAGATATCAAACACAATTGGTCCTATGAAAACTTTATTGGATGAATATGCTTTTAATTTTATTATTGTTAGTTTCCTGTAAGCAATGCCATGGGCTGAACAAAAAAGGATATTGGTTTCCAATCTAAATGTAATATACTATTTTCAATTACTTACCTATGACAAAGCATATGGTAAAGGAGAATACATTCCAACTTCTTTCTCCCTATACAACACAATATGTTCTACAACCAAAATGGGTTGCACTGCAGAGGAATTAGTTATGCCAAGAAATAATGTTGAACCATCCAAATTGAAATGTAGTCACAGCATAATTTACTACATATAAAAAATGGAAATTACTGCTAGACATGATTAAAAAAAGGATCAAACCTAAAGTATATGAGGGAAATTTTATTTTCTTTCACTTATGAGGAAAACACAGCAATTAACATTGTCTCTACATTTGAACAAATTTTATCTAAGGTATTTGAATGTAATACAATCAAGGAAATGAAAGGAAATAAAAAACATAATGTTAAATCCAATTCTATATGTAGAGATGGAGTTTGTAGTTGCAATAAAATGTTTAATAACACATATAAGACACTAAAATATTAGACACGATATCTCAAAGAAATGTGATCACATGGAATGCCATCATTGCAGTATGTACACCAAAAGGACTTTTAAAGAGGATTTGCAAACTTACAAGAAAATGCAATTGGTAGATGTATCTTGCCTGCATGTGCCAAAACCAGAGCTTTGGAACACGATATAGAAATCTATTAAAGATAAATTATTTTTTTATATGCTTCCATTGCAACTCTCATGGTGTTAGAATTCCATGACAATCAAATTGCTATGGATTGTCATGGCATTCCATAACCATGAGATCACATTTCTTTGAGGCATTTTTTCAAACAGTTCACTACCTTGTCTATGCTACCACATTTTACATACATGTCTACCAAAGCATTTTATCAAAAAGTTCATTGCCTTGCTATTATGGCTAAAAGCCTAAAATAGGTCCTTTCGAACAAGCTATAGATGCTTGGAAAAAATATATCAAAGCATAATAGTAAGCACTTGTTTTAGGATGGGGAAAAGCACCACCTGCAAGGGCATATAAAGCAGCAGTTGATCTTGAACCAAAGGCATATGAAGCAAAAATGACATCAACAAAAGTTGGAGCAGATCTCGTAGATCGATATTGAGATATAGTACCACCCGTTGGAAAGCCAATGCTAGTCAATGAACCGGTTTTTGCACTTGATTTAGAGCCAATTCATAATGGAGATTGAGACAACTAGGTCGGCCAACCATAACAACATTTAGCGAGTATCTCCAGCTTTGAAATGATGATTAAGCATGTATGCAAAATATGGTAATAGAAACAAGCCACATCAACTGCTTTCATGAATGCCACCTACCCATCATAACTCTTATGGTGAAGATATATCCACAGCTTGAAAACATTAGAAACTCATGAAATTTTTTCTCCCAGTCATCTTTGATTAGTGGCAAGAAAAATTTAAAAATGAAAACATAAAAAATCATTGGAATTTTTTTGAAATGCCAATCAGAATATTGCAAAAATCATGTGAAATTCCACTTTCATGATGAAATTCTCACATACCTTAGGATAAAGCTACTGGCACTCTTTTCTAGAAATTAATTAATAGGTAAAAATGTCTAGGGAAAACATTAGTCTTTGCCTATAGATAGGCAGTGACTAATAAATATGTATTCATCAATATGAAAATAAAAATTACATATCTACATATTAGTGTTAGGATAAGTGTTTCAGAAAGAAAAAAATCTCCATCTATCACAAACATTGGCCAAATCATATAAAACAAAAAATGCATTGATGCACCCTTATTTTGATGTGCTTGTGAATATTAAAGTTATCAAAATATTTATAAAATTAATAACAGTGCATTCCTGCTCTCTAAAGACCTAAATAAAGGTTTCAACTGCATGCAATATGATTTTTCATAGCTATTAAAATCATTTTGAATCTGATTGCATGATAAATAAAAATTCTCTTAAATACCAGAGTACATGGCAAACATACAAAATCTATAGTTAATTAATTTCATTTACCCTTTGTGTATGCTATATACATGAAAATCACCGAATACTCAAGATCACCTTTTTAGCATTGAAAATGTCATCCGTGATATTTTCACACTTGTTTGGGTCCCTCTTATTAATTTGAGCTTAATGTTGCCTTGATTTAGTGTTGTAATGTATTTAACACATTCTCATTAGGTCTTGGTCCCTTGTGAACTAGGTGAACTTAATTGTATATTATCTTAAGTGTTGTAAAGTGTTGTAACATACTTTCACACTTTTCTAAGGTTTTATTAAATAATCGGGCTTTCTTATGCTTTAATTGGTCTTATTTTGTATCCACAAGCCTTGATTAATGCACCATTTCAAGGATAATCTTGAAAAAAATCAACATCCAATCATAATTAAGGTGTTTTTAGGTTATGTGGCCTAGATTTAGTGATCTGGGACTCATACGCCACCTTGGGCGTATGAGTCCCACCTAGGGTTCTGGGTCCTGATTTGAATTTTACACCTTTCTAAGCATTTTCTAAAATGGTCCCATAAATTATGCCTAATGGGACTCATAGTTCACCTTGGGCATATGAGTCCCGTGTGGCCCAATATTAAAATTAATTCAAATTATTGGCGGTATTTTATTCTCCTAGATTTGATGTTAACTTGTAGTGTTGTAATTTCGGGAATGCTTGCATAATTAAGTATAAATACAAGGTTCTTTCACTCATTTTCTCCTAACAAGCATTCAAGAGAACATCCTAAGCATTCAAGTATTCATGCATTATAGCAGATTGAAGTTCACAAGAGCATTCAAGGGTAGATTATCAAGTGTTTTAGAGCATTCTTCAAGCATCAAGCATCATGTCAAAGTCTTCATGCATCATGTTTGTTTTTGAGCTAACAATTGTGATGTAGTGTTTCATGATTCAAGCTAGCATTTCATTCTAGATCTACCCTATTCCAACAAGAGTCAAGATATACATCCATTGGAGAGATTTCATACAGGTTTGCAACACTTTATTGTTAGATTTTGGTGAGTTACAACATCTTATTTTGTTCATTCATCATTCTCCTTTCTTATTTAATTTTATTTCAAGGTTTGATTACCAAAACGGGGTTTGACCTGGGAAAACCCCTATCCACAAAAAAAAAACATTTTTCCCTCTCTTTAGTGTGTGTTTTATAAATCTAGGTTGAAGAACTTCTAAGGAGCAAGTTGGAGAAAGTTGCCAAAATTTCAAAGTTTTCAAAGTTGTCACCTTGCATTGGAGATACTTGAAGGACTTCTATAGGTTACTAATCAGGGTTTCAGATTTGGAAATCAATTAGGAAGCATGAAGTTGACATTGAAGACCATACTCAAGCTTTGAAGTTTTAGAAAACCCTAACTAGACTGATATGCCAGTCCTGGCGTATGAGTCCCAGTTTAGGTCATTTTTCAAGTTTTTGTAGTTTCAAACACCCATTTTCCAGATTCCAGTTTCTGCACAAAAACCCAAATCTGGGACTAAATCGCCTAGTCTGGCGTATGAGTCCCAACATACCTTAAAATTAGGTTTTTTAGCATTTCAGAGCTTCATTTAGTCATCTTCAAATTTCTAGGTGCACATATTTCATCTTGCAATTTTATGTTATGCTTTATATCCATTTTTAGGCCATTTAGTGAAAGATTGCATCATACTAGGTTTAAGCATTTTGATTTGCAGTGCATTTGTCTTTCCAAGCTCTAGCTTGGTAGTGAACCCCTCATTAGTTTATAGTCAGATCCGAGGACAACCCTATTTTTCAAATCTCTTTCCTCTCTCTTCATTGGATTGAGATCTCTAGGGTTATCCTTAAATGGGAGTGTTTGAGTTTTTTTATTCTCTCTCCCAAGAATAGAACCAAACAAAATTCTTCCTTTCATTTTGTGAACCTACATTTAGAAAATCATAATTCTGATTTGGAGTACAACATCATCCTAGATCTTGCTTGCATTAACATTGCATTAGGGTTTGCATTAGTTAATTGGCATTTTAGGGTTTCTAAATCTTGCATTAGTGAAAGTGAATTTAGGTTGCATTTTTGCATCTCAAATTATTGAAAATCATATAAAATCTGCATATTCATCTAGTCTATAGTTCATACAACATAAAAATCATAAAAACCACTTAAAATTTTCTAAAAAAATTGAAAAAAAACCCTCACTGGGACTCATACGCCCACCTCGACGATTTAGTCCCAGTGCAGATTCTAAACTGCATTTTCCAAAATTTAAAACTCTATTTTTGTGCTCCTATTTGCTGTTGTTACCTTTTTGTTTCAGTTTACAAAGTTTTTGTTATATTCATTTCATTGCATTTAGCCTAAGTTGCATTTGCATCCATCTTGCATTAAGTATCCCTTGCATGAGCATATCTACTTGGTTTCCTATTGTTAATACTATAGTGAGATGAAATTTGAGACACATGTCATCTCATGATAGCACAATTGTCGTGGATCTTGGGTTGTCTAGCTCTTTCACTACTAGTGTTGACACTATTCATTAGGTATGGACCATACCTAGTGACACATGTTGATACAATGGTTACTAGTGTTCCACAAGACAAAATAATACAAATACATGAAGACCTAGCAAACCTACAACATCAAGTAAGCAATGAAAACATTTCAACCACTACTATTCCTCTTATAGATACCTTGCATCGCATGATTGAAAATGAAGATGGAATAGAGCTTGCACATAAACTAATGGATATCTTTGGAAAAATCCTTACCTCAAACACTAGTTGTCCTTTACCATCAAACAATATCACAAGCCAAGGAGGAATTCAAATTCCCCCTCCTACAAAAATTGCCTCTATTCCTACCTATACCAACCCTCAAGTTACAACAATAATGCAACTGATTAGTAATGTGATCCCTTCCTTAGGTATTTCTGCTAGCATCCCTAGTACCTTTGTGGCATTGTACATCATATCTCCTACCACTCTACCACTTATAAGCATTCCTTTCACTTGTCCCTCAAACACATACACCCCTCCACCATATTCGTCTCCATTTCATAATAAAAGCAATGAACCTCTCATAAACCAACTTTTCCAAACCATTTCATCCCTTCAAAAAAAAAATCCACCATAAACCAAAATCAAAATGGCCCACCTATATATTATGTCAAAAGCAGTACCTTGTCCTTAGAAATATTATTAACACCAATGCCACAAGGTGTAGAGGTGCCTAGATTCGAGAAATATGGGGGGAAGGGAGATCCTTCTAACCATTTTTCCACCTATATTTCCTTGTGTAGTGACTTTTTCCTTGATGATAAATTCTTGGCTAAACTTTTCCCTAGGAGCTTGGAAGATATTGCCTTAGAATGACTTTCTTTGTTATTGAACAACTCAATTGGTTCATTCAATGAACTTGTTGAGGCATTTATAAACCATTTCTAGGTGCATATGAATCCTAATATAACCTTGTCTGATCTAATGAGATGTAAGCACAAATAAGAAGAAATGATTACTGACTTTATCTCACGTTATCAATCACTTTATTCCCAAATCGATGTCAAGGTTCTTGACTCTCACCTTCAAAAAATGTTCATAGAAAATTTGCAAAGAAAGGTACAAGATAGCTTACCCTGATGAAATTCCCCTCCTTCATGCACTTATGTACTACCCTATGTGATTATCAAAACTTGGTTAGTAGTCGTGACACAAAACCCACTTCTAGCTAACCTGCGAAGTCTGAGTTTGCAAATCAAAACTATTCTCAACCTTCTAGAAAACAAAATAAAGGCTTCGTTCAATTCAATCCACCTCAACAAACAACTTAGAATGTCAATAACCAAGTGGCTATTGTTAAATCCGCGATACCCTTTAGCTATGGAGACCCGAAAAGACTATTCACTCCCTTATTCGATACCCTTCATAACACCATGACAACTTTTAGAACAACAAATGATTACCTTGCCTCTTGTTAAAGCACCCGATCCTAGTAAACCTTTACCTCCGAGCTTTAGATCGAATGCTTACAAAGGCCTAGTTTTATGGTTATACATCTTTTTATTAGACACAAACATCATATTTATAATCTTCGTTAGGCCTTTATTATTAGACTTAGCTAACCCATTCATTTGTGGATGATAGGAAAAGGTAAGTTTCTTGAATATTTTAAGTAGAAATTAGAAAAATCAATGGGATCTAAAACACAAGGAATTGTTAGCAATAATCCTTAGAGGAACTCACATGACATAAGTCTTGTGCACCCATATCATTGATGTTAGGCCCATGATGTATAATTGGTCTACTAGTTTTCTATGACTTCATTTAATGGGGCCATTATCTCTTTTTTTGGGAACCTATTCTTACAATAGTAAAGATTGTCTTACACAGAATCAATTAATATTAGTTAAATATGGTGTATGATTTTGTGGTAAGCACAATTTAGGATGATTTTATAATTCTTGATAATATTGATAATAAGTGAGAAATGATTTGTTACAATAAAGTATGCATTTATCCATGCAATTATTTTAGGTTTAATACAAATATTTTAGACTTTCATTACACCATTTTGTAGTAATTTTCATGCCACTAGTTATGGGACCCTCTATTATGTGTTTGTGTATTCTCAGTTTTTTTTTCCATAATGTTTGCATTAGTGCAAAGGTGGGAATTTTCCAAATGCTTAGTATGTTGGGATGATACCAAAAGGTACACATAGTCATTAATCATTTACTAATCTTGTAGGTAATATGGTTGGGAAATCTCTCAAGAAAAAAATTGTGAATTATCTATATAGTATCTTCAAGGTCCTTCAGTGTGTTTTAATACAATGACTCTAATAGGTACTCTAAAATATTAATGAAGTATGATATGTTAAAGATCCACAATTGGTTGTTGTATTTTTAGCCAACATGGTGAGACCTCAAGTTTTGAGAATGTGAGCTCATTTTAAAATTTCCATAGCGTTTTCATGAAGAGTGCCATGAACTGAGATTGTCTTGGAGTAAATGGATGAGGGGACATGGAGATTTAATTGAGTCAATAAAGGATAATCAAATATTATTGATTTGTTTTATCAATTAGAGGAAGTAGATTCATTTTTGGTCTTGGATATGCCTCATAATATAGAGCCTTTTTATAAAAATTATCATTATCTTTTTTCTGAAATCTCTACCTCTAATAGAATCTTAGCTTCACAAGTCATTAAAACTACAAAATTTGGGCCAACTTTTATTAATTGTCTCCATCTCCTACTCCCCACCTTCAAATAATTTTGTACAATAACCCCTTAGTTAAGTCCATTTCCACATGGTTGTAGGCATAAATGGAGCAACAATAGTCAACATTCTCAATAAATTCTCCATAGAACTTCCTCAAACCATATTCAATGGTTTTAAGACTGTTTATCTCCTAAAACTATAGGATAAAATAGGATAGAAAAACCTACAGTAGAGTAGAGGAGTAAAAAATTCAGGACCAAAATTCACAGTTTTAACATATAATCAATGTCCTTGAGAGACTCAAACTCTAGAAAAAAAGAAACTTGTGACACAATGATGGATGTGATTTTTATTCTTCATTGAATTTTTCCATTTCTTTGTGATCCAATCATGTAGACTGCATAGCTTCGGCCATAATTTAGAAAATTTGTAGATGACCATATGGTTCTATACCCCTTGAGTTCAAAAACTTCCTCATCAATATAGATTTTGGGAATGTAAGATAATTGGAAAAATTAGAGAGAGGTATCACATGGAAAGGAAGTAAACTTAGAGAAAGGCATGGCTCATGTATTTCAATGTTTTTCTTTCTTGAGTTGGAGTAAGAGGTTGTTTGTGAAGCACGTGGATCCTATACTTTATTCAAAACTTTGGAATTCATTCTAGAAATGAAAGTTTAGATTGAAAATGCACAGTAAAATTTTGGGAGGGCCAAGTAGTAGTTGACAAACAAGTAGCAGCATTATATGTTTTAGTGTCAACTCCCATGATCAAATCTAATGCACATCTATCACCATCCAAATCTATGACAAATGCCAATATATTTTGTGAAGTAAAAATAGCTTCTCTATTATTGTAAGTAGGATGCAAAAACTATTAAGGTTTACTAAGATGTAAAGATACGAATCAATGCGAACAAAGATAATTACAAATTATTTATTTTAAAAATTAAACTTCATTAAATATTTTTTAATTTTATTAATCTTTTTAAATAATATTAAGCTCCACCAAGTAAAGAAAAACAAACATAGAAAAAGATGCGCCTTCCCAACCCATGGATATTAATCTTTCAGCTCTCCAAACTTGGCTTGACTGCTCCTCCCTGCCTCGTGTAACACTTTCATGGTTGTAAACATGTGCCAACACTCATGCTTATGGATGTCCTCAAATACAAAAATAAAGAGAATAAGTAATGATACAAACATATTTATATAGTAAATAATACATGAAACAAATTGCATCATTAAATAAAACAAGAATGGGAAATTTAATAAAAAGTAATCCCATAAATAAATGAGAAATAATAGTATTAAGTTGGTAAGTACAATCGGGTTCAAAGTCGCCTATGTGTGGTCCATCATTGCCTACGCTAGTGCTTGGGTTATGCGTTTCATACTACAAATAAAAATAAAATAATAATATATTGTAATCGACCCACTTTCGTTTGTTTGTACTTGGTCTTAGGTCTAAGAAGGCAACATATTTGAGTTTGTGCAAGGTATTTTTATGGACTTTGAATATAAAGGTAACTAGCATATATATATATATATTATTCTAATATATATAAAATACGCTAAAATATGCCGGTATTGGCATGGTGTAATGGTTTAAAGGTGGCATTGTTGTTCTTGCCACCAAGGTTCAAACCCTATTGGGGTGGTATTGTTGAATGGTTGTATTCCGGTTCATAGCTCCGGTCAAAAGCGTTTACCCTTTAAAAAAAAATAAAAAATGCTGAAATATATTTTTGGTTTTTAAAGATTTTCAATATTTTTTAAATTTTTAATTATATATATATATAAAGTCAAGAATATCTTTTTTTAAAAAAATGTGAGGAATATCTTTTTTTAAAGATTTTGTATAATTTTTAGTTTTAAATATGTTAATTTAGAATACGGTCTTGAATATTTTTAGTTTTAAATATGTTAATTTAGAAACATACTTTTACATGAAATAGAAAATTTAGATTATTTCTTTTTATTGTGATCTTTTGATCAATTTTATTAAGTATAAAAATTTAATAAATTGATTAAAAAATGCCACCTACACCTCAATTTTTACTTGAGGAGTTTTTCTTTACAACCGTTTGTGACTGTGACTGTAAGAATTCCTCTCGACATAATTAGCCGCATGCACACAAAAATTATTGAATCCAATTTTAGTTCATTGCTAGGCTGGCGCCAAAGAATCCAATTGTGGATTCCCCAGGAAAAATCAGGAAGACACCAGCTAACTGCTCATATTTTCTTGTTGTTTCTTCTTTTAACTACCTTTGACAGGATCATTGTAACATTTTTTTTTGATTTTTTGGTTGGAGAATTAATAAATAAAAAATAAACTTACAATGAACATATCTTCATTGCCGTGGAGAGATTATTTTACAAATTATTTAGATTTCAAACTAAAATTCAAACTAAAAGCAAAGACAGTTGTAGCATAGCATCGCATTGCAATGGAAAGCTGGGTGCAAAGAATATTTGTGGATCTAGTCACTCGTCTTAGTAAGAAATGGTACAACTCCATCTCGTGAAGAAGTTGAGGAGGAATTTGTGGCAGTAAATGGTGGAGATGAAACAAACAATGTGCAAACTATAGAGCAACAACAATAGAAAAAGCCAAGGAGGGAAAAACATGTCCATTTTTTTGATGACATCTGTCCTGTTATTGAAAATGTAAGTTAACACATTTTGATGGTAAATTATTCTATTTAAATTCATAGTATATATGTAATATGAAATAATAACACATGTTGTAGGTTTCAGATGAGTCTAATGCAGTAGAGATAGCAAAAGCTTACATGGCTCGAAACAAAGTTTAGCCCCGCAATAACCCTTATGTCAAAAATTCTTGTCAGCAGGCTTGTCATCCTCTAAACTACTGTAGCACATTTATTTTAGTCTTGAAATTTATAAAAAATGAATTTTTTATGTTCTAATAGCCCATGTTGTAGGTTTTGGCTGACTCTCTATTCCGAGATGTGCCCACTACTCAACAACTTAGACTAAGAACAACAATAGGTGGATAGTTTGGGAATAGGTAGGTTGAAGATAGATTGAAGACTCTATCAAATAGGCTTAGTGGCTTGCAACATCGAAGGGCTCGAAATAGAGTTTAGCCTCTGAAGTGTACCCATTATGTCAAAAATTCTCGTCAGCAGGCTTGTCATCATATGGTGAACTACTGTAGCACATTTAATTTAGTCTTAAAATTTATAAAAATCGAATATGCTTTGTTCTATTATCCCATGACTATTTTTATTGTGCTCGCAACACATAGGTGATGGGATTCCAATAAGCACCATAGAATCACAGTGGACAGAAATATAGTTTCCACCTAAAGGTGGAGGACAGGTGAGAATCCATGTTTTGAAAACTTTTTCCCCAAATTCTTAATGATTTTCTTTGATTTTGGTTTCGGGGTTAAACTAATGGTTGTTTACATGACACAATTAGCTACCCAAATGTTAAAAAAGAGGAGAAGCTTTGTATTAGATGGGGGTTTGGCATTAGGAGGTCTTATAAGGAGCACTCGACAAAAGACCAACTTTTACAACCCATCGAGTAATTTTAATCAATTTTGTTCAATCGGTTACCAATTAAATTCTTTGTCATTACATGCAAATGAATATGGAAAAAGTGTTTCATTGACATTTGAATCACATGTGCCATGACAATCCACATAAATAGCTCATAAAATTTTAGAGCTTTTGGAGAGGATTAAACCATTTCCTAAAGAAAATTCTTTGAAAGCACAACTAGAAATTGCAAGGGCCGAGTCTTCTCAGTTAAACATGAATGATGATAATGCTGCATCAAGTTCAAATGTCCTCTCTACATCAAGGGTTTCAACACCTACCTTGGGTGATGCAAGCAATATTGATACTGGAGATGTAGCTCTTCATTGTTTTGATGTAAGAGTCATAATATCTTAAATTGTAAAAATTGTTGCTTTGCAGGTGTACAAAAAGTAATGATATCAAAGGAAAATCAATTGTTGATATCTGATAATTTGGTATATGACCATGATGGTTGGCCAATTCAAAAAGATGAACATCTAAAATTTGAAGTAACACAATGCCCAATTTTAGGACTGGTAAGTGGAAATTATGGAGGGAATTAATTTCATTTGCCTAGGTAGAGCCATAGGGGGCACAATTGGAGAACTAAATCCCTATCTACATCTTGAGGCTGTGAGATGGATAGTGAAAACTGCTCAAAAAAGTGTCCATGGTTGTGCCAAATAAAATCTATCAGGGCTATCTAGTTTTTGCACCCATTTCATAAGATTTATAGACCACAAGACAGGAGAAGATTTGGATAAAAATCCAGAGAATTTGTTGTTGATCTTGTTGTAATGGAAGCATCTCAAGGGAAACCCTTCAAAAATTGTGTCTAGTTGCCTTGTGAAGAGTGAATCTTGATAGTGTTTATGATGGATTTGTTGCTCGAGTTGGTGAGGAGGAGCTGTTAGGGAAATTTCATCAATCCTTTCATTTGTTAGATATTATCTAATTTAAACATTGAAATGATCCTAATCTTTGTGTTTCTAAAATGGTTGCCTCTCTGATGCAAAATTTTGAATGGCAAGCCATTTGGTGCAGGGGCACCCATAGGTCATTTTATGCCTCCAAGGGGTAAAATGTTGGAATTTTGTTTTGTTTTGATGTTTTTCATGTAATAAGGGCTTATTGGGCCATTTCATGTGTGTTGGAGTCAGTTTGAGTCATTATGGAGTCTCTACGTGCAAGGTTAAGTAAAAATGCAAATGTTGTCAACACTGTCAAACAATTTTGCAATTTTTTGCAAACAAAAGTGTAATTATGGATTTGTGAAGCCAAATAACCAAAATATGGTTAGAGGTAGTTGCAAAATATTTGTATATGTTTAAAAGTTACCTGTAATATCGAAGAGAAGGTTGGGAAGGATAGGAAGAAGATTGGAATGAAAATTGGAATCAATTTGGAGCAATTTTTTTGTGTTTTTCCTGTAATAGTCATGTTATTTCATGTGGTACAAATTCCTATTGCACTGTACGGATGTAAATATGATTGTATGATATAGAGGGAACTCTTACCTTTCATTTTATTTTGGTTTGGTTCAATTTTTTTTTGATTTGCAAAAGTTATAAGCATTTTGGTGAAAACCATTCTGAACCCTGCCTAGGGTTTCAACTTGCAAAAAAATGCCATAACTTGAGTTTCCTCCATGGGAAAATGCTACAAATTGGTAGGAAATTATCTCTTGGTACCTTTTATCACCCTAAAATATTTGGGCTTGTGATTTTTACGTTGGAAAAGATCTTTTCACTAGTTCACTTTCCCAGATTCTCAAAGCAATTATAAAAATCCCTTAAATAGTGACTATCCATTGAAACCCTCAATTAATCTTATGTATTTCGGTTGGATGAATGTTGTGAAATTTTGGGAGGCCTACCATTTTCTGGAAATAGTTAGGACTTTCATTTTTGTGTAGTTCAATGATTTTTTTGTGCCAAAACCTCATGGTTGTCATGCCTAGTTGCCAATTAGGCCTAGTTAAGAAGCATGACAGTCAAAATTTGAAGCCTTCTGTATAAATAACCCTACCCTAGTTTTGAGATATGTTCAATAATGGAAAAATGGGTATCTGAAACAAGTTTTTTTTCTTGGAGATCAGTTTTGGTTAGGAAGTTATGCTAAAAATTCCTTTTTGAAAGGCTACAAGGAAGAACAAGGGTTTATTAAGGAAAACCCACTTTTTGATTAAAAAAGACACTTGTTCAAGGTTGTTTTGAGTTTTATTACCCCTGGTCTGCATCAAATTGGTATCAAAGCTCAAATATATAGGAAAGGGAGTTTTGGGAGTTTGTGTATTGTCTTTTTACAAGTTGAAGGAAGAACCTGGATGCTAAAAGACTAGGCCAGGGGAAAAGAAGAGGCCTAAGGTGAGGTATTACGAAGAAACGTAGAAAAATTGAGAAGAAGAAAGGTGAAATGGAATTGATTGAGAAAGAAGAATGAAAATGTTGAGAAGATTAGTCTGTGGAGACTTGTAGAGTAAGGAGTTACCAAGCAAGAAGAAAAAAGTGATGAGGAAAAAGAGAAGTGAGATGAAGAAAAATGAGAAAGAAGAATAGATAAATGTTCAACAAGAGATAATAGAGTTGAGACACACCTTGGAAGAAATGGAAAAAATAATAGATCTTGAAATGCAACAGTTTCTTAAGAGAGAAACCCAGGAGAATGGTTGGCATTGGCCAATAAGGAAGAAGGTTAAGTGGCCTATCAAGAAGATCATTCAGAGGAGAAGAAGGTAAAAGATGATAGAAACAAGCATGGATGAGTTGCAAGATATGTTGAAAGGAAGGGTGCTAGAAGCATTTGAAGAGACAACCAAATATTGTGTTTTTGAAACTAAGCCTTTGTGTGAGTATGTGTTTTCAGGTAATGATATGATGATAAAGAAGGAAAGACCTAGTCAAAACCAGGGATGTTCAGTTGAAGAGGTTGAGGACATGCATTCAAGTAAAGTATTTCAAAATGAAGAAGCAAAGGAGAATGCAAGAAAGAATGAGTTGATACAATCTCAAGCCATGGAGAAGATTGATGAAGTAGGTAGATTACAGAGGCAAAAAATAAAGTTATGGTATGTATTTGTGTATTTCATATGGAGTTGAAACCTTGAGTATGAAGGAAAGATAGGAGAAAATCCTTTGAGTAAAGGAATGCTATATTCCATTCAATATTTTCTTGAGGTTATTGAACCAACAATTGACATGTTGAAAGGATTATTGGGTGAGTGTGGAAAACATCGCATGGTTGTATTGCAAGGGTCTCTTTCAAATCTGAGTAGTGATAGTGTTGAAAAGGCAAAGAGCACTCAATCTTTTATGTTTTCCCTTGAGTGGGAAGCATATACAAATTCATTGCAAGAGTTCCACAAGGAGATATAGGAGGTTAGTAATGATATACTTATTTTGGAAGAGAGTAGTACCATTGCTCAATAAATCATGTTTAATGCCATGATGGTTAGAGGTAAAGAGAGGGGATAAGATGCTTTGGTTGTGATGATAAACTTGAGGGGTGAGAAGCCTAAGTTCAGAATGAAGCAAGCTCTTGAAATGGGGAAAGGTTCTATTGCATTGTATGCGATCTATATAGTAGAAGGGGATCAGTTACAAGTTGCAGGTGGCAGATGCAAACAAAGGGAAATTGTGAACAAAATGAGCCATTGATTTCAAGGTTGCAGATTTAGTTTTTGATTTGTATCTTTTACAAGTGGATGTTGTTGTAGGTCATGATATCAGTTCAAATGTAGGTTTAGATGTTGAGTGAGTCAAAGATCTTCCATCAAGCAAACCTCTAGAGTTGGGTTCTTAACTCAAGAGGGACTTGAGTTCTTTTTCCTCTAGGGAGTATGGTGCAGGGGCACCCATAGGTCATTTTATGCCTGCAAGGGGTAAAAAGTTGGACTTTTGTTTTGTTTTGATGTTTTTTATATAATAAGGTATTATTGGGCCATTTCATGTGTGTTGGAGTCATTTTGAGTCATTATGGAGTCTCTAGGTGCAAGGTTAAGTAAAAATGCAAATGTTGTCAACATTGTCAAGTAATTTTGCAACTTTTTGCAAACAAAAGTGCAATTGAGGATTTTTTAAGCCAAATAACAAAAATATGGTTAGAGGAAGTTGCAACATGTTTTTAGATGGTTAAAAGTGCCTTTTAATCTTGAAGAAAAGGTTGAGAAGGATAGGAAGAGGATTGGAATCAATTTAGAGAAATTTTTTATGTTTTTCCTGTAATAGTCTTGTTATTTCACATGGTATGGATTCCTATTGTACTGTACAAATGGAAGGATGATTGTATGATGTAGAGGGAACTCTTAACTTTCATTTTATTTTGGTTTGGTTCAATTTTGTTTTGATTTTCAAAAGTTATAATCATTTTGGTGAAAACCATTCTAAACCCTGCCTAGGGTTTCAACTTGCAAAAAAATGCCATAGTTCAAGTTTCCTCCATGGGAAAATGCTACAAATGTTAAAAAATCTAGATAACTGAGAGGGGGGGTGAATCAGTTATCATCAAACAATTTTCTTCACTTTAATTAATCCGGAGTAAACTTAAATCAAACAGATATGAATGAAAATGAAAGCATAAAACAACACCATGCACAAAGAACACCATAATTTACATGGAAACCCAAGAAGGGAAAAACCAAGGAGAATAATAATTATCAATTATAAAGTACCAGTTAAGGTGACACTGGTTAAGGTGATTTTTACAAAGGGTCACTACTAAGTTGCTCATTGTAGGGTGGCTCATTGCCGGTTGGGCTCACTGCCCGACTATTATAGCAAAAGATACAAAAAGGATCACTTCCAAAAGAGAGATGCTCACTGCCTATAGAAAATGGACCACTGCCTATAGAAAATGGCTGATTTCCAACAAAAGAATGATGAAAGGGAATCCACCATTTAAAGAACTATCACCAACAACACCAAATAGAATCTCATTGTCTGCTACCTTTGGTCATACACTTTCACACCCTTTGCAATGTCTAGATATTAAGATTCACATTCATCACATTTTCTTGCATCGAACAAAAACATGTTATACTTATATCATTCCAAGTCTTCATAATCTCTCAAGTTGGCCAAACATAATTTCATAATTCCTGAGTCGGCCAAGCAAAATTTGAAATAGGTCACCACAAAAACATTCCCATGGTGGAGAGGAATGAAACGTGGACCGAACATAGCCTAGCCTCCTCACTCAAATCAACACACTACATGATATCCATAACCAAAGAGAAAGATATACATGTTACAATGCAAACCATGTGCCAGAGCATGTTAACCAACTACCAGATCAGTTCAGACCCAAAAGAATGTATCTTATTGTGTTATAAGAGGAATGAGATCAGGACATATACAACTCAAGATAGATCTTTACAACACGACATCCAAAACTAAGCCAAACCGGATCATCAAGGCACCAAAATAGAACTTCGGTAAAAAAACCAAGATATGTTGACATCAATGACAACCATTAATGACAACAAGCAATCAACATTATCTCAAAACATTCCAACAATCTCCCCCTTTGTCATTGATGGCAACATCCATCGATAACAAACCAACCAACTTAATGTCAGTATCAAGCCTCATCTTATCTTCTTTTCTTCTCCCCCTTTGACATTAAAGACAAAGGGGAAAACTCCCCCTAAAAAAAATTACTCCGCTCCACCTATGAGGAAGCCACCAAACATTGATCCAAAAAAAAGAGAGCATATAATACTCTGGACCAATGCACACTTCAGTGCATGCTATTGTGAACTAGGAGGGGGTAGAACCCCTAACTTTTTCCAGAGATACTCAAAATTATCTTTGCTCAACGATTTTGTGAAAATATCTGCAATTTTCTCTTTTGTGGGTACATATTCAAGTTTTACTTCATTTTCCAACACCTTCTCTCTCAAGAAATGATATCTTATGGATATATGCTTCATTCTGGAGTGCTATACCAGATTCTTGGAAATGTTTATTGTGCTGGTAGTGTCATACATAATTAGGATCAGTTCATCAAATGATATGCCAAAATACTTTAGCGTTTGTTTCATCCACAATATCTAAGTGCAACATGAGGATGTTGTGATGTATTAAGCTTCAGCAGTAGATAAAGATACAAAATCTTGTTTCTTACTAGACCAAGCAACCAAATGGGAGCCAAGGAAATAAGCTCCACCACTTGTACTCCGCCTATTATCAACACATTCGGCCCAATCAACATTATTATAGGCCGTCAAAGTGAAATCCAAGTCCTTTGGATACCACAACCCACAATCTTCTGTACCCTTCAAATATCTGAAGATCCTTTTTACTGCAACATGTGATTCCTTTGGTTCTTGCTGAAATATGGTTGCTAAACAAATTGCATACATAATGTCTTGTCTAGTGGTAGTCAAATATAACAATCCTCCAATCATTGATCTATACATGCTTGCATTAGCTTTGGGTGATTCATCTTCTTTTGTCAACTTGCATCTGATAACAATAGGTGTACAAACTAGTTTAGAATTCTCCAATCCAAACTTCTTCAATAGTTATTTTGTATACTTGGACTAGGAGAAATGAAAATTCCTTTGCTGTTCTGATTTACTTGTAATCCAAGGAAGAAATTCCGCTCACCTATCATCGAAATTTCAAATTCCTTCTTCATTTCATTTGCAATTTTTTTGCACATATCATCATTACCTTCAAAATTTACGCCATCAACATAAACCACAATAATCAATATCTGATTTGAGTTAGTTCTGTAGTATATATTACTATCAGTAGATCCCTTTTGAAATCCTTGTCCAATTAGGTACTTGTCTAATATGCCATACTGGGCTCTAGGTGCCTACTTCAATCTGTATAAAGCTTTCTTCAACCTACAAACAACATCTGGGTCACTTCTGGACTTAAATCCTTCTGGTTGCTCAATGTAAACTTCTTCCTTCAGTGTTCCATTCAAGAATGTAGATTTTGCATCCATTTGATAAAATTTGAAATCTTTGAAAGTTGCAAAAGCTAAGAAAATCCAGATTGCTTCCATCCGGGCAACAAGGGCATATGTTTCTTCAAAATCAATACCTTCAATATGAGTGTAACCTTTGCAAACCAATCTTTCCTTGTTTCTCATTACCTTTCCGTTTTCATCTAACTTGTTCCAGAACACCCACTTAGTTCCAATTAAATTTTTGTCTGCCAGTCTAGGCACAAGTTCCGAAGTCTGATTCTTCTCTATCTGATCAAGTTCTTCTTTCATTAACTTCATCCAATTCTGATCATTGCATGCTTCTTCCATAGTATTTGGCTCAATTTTTGAGATTAGACACAATAATACTTGCTCTTGAGCTGCTTTGCTTCTTATGATGATTCCCTTATTCTTATCTCCAATAATCTATTTTTCTGAGTGGTTCTTCTGTACATACCTTGGAGTCTTAGTTGTAGTTACTGGAGCCTCCTTTGTCTCTTCTTCTTCTTCTTCTTCTTCTTCTTCTTCTTCTCTCCTTTTCATTTGAGTTATCTGATTCATATTCAATATGCTTGTCAAGAATTATTTGAACATATTCATCTACTTTCACATTCACACTTTCAACCATCTTGTTTAGTCTCTTGTTGTAACACCGATACACTTTAATTCTTGTAGAGTAACCCAAGAATATGCCTTCATCAACTCTACTATTAAACTTTCCAAGATTTTCCTCATCTTTCCTAATATAGCATTTGCTTGCAAATTTTTTGAAGTATTTTATTGTGGGTGCTCTTCCATGCCATAAATCATATGATTTTTTTCCATACTTCCTCGGGAACAATACTTTGTTAAGGGTGTGTACTACTGTGTGTATTGCTTCTCTTCAATAGACCTGTGATAAACTTGCTTCCATGATCATTGTTCTAGCTGCTTCTTGAATTGTCTGGTTCATTCTTTCCACTACACCATTCTATTGAGGTGTTCTAGGGCCAGATAACTATCTTTTAATGACATGATTTTCACAGTATTTGTTAAATTCATTAGAAGTAAACTCTCCTCTTATATCAGATCTTAAACACTTGATTTCTCTGTCAACTTCATTCTCAACTCTTGCTGTGAAAATCTTGAACTTTTCAAATGCCTCTGATTTTTCTCTAAAAAATGTGACCCAATTAAATCTAGAATAATCATCTATGAAATACTTCTCACCTTGTAAGCTTTTTGTTCTGGTTGGACCACATAGGTCAGTCAGTGTGTACAATGTCCAACAGTCTAGTAGATGATTCTTCTTTTCTTTGAAATGTTTCTCTGGTTTGCTTTCCTTCTTGAAATCCTTTGTAGATAGTATTGTCTGGTTTGGTTAGTCTTGGAAAATATCTAACTACTCTTGATGAACTTATCCTTGGGTGATCCCACAATAGTGGTTTACAATTTTTGGCCAAACTGGACACTGAAATAATTTTTTCTAACTAAATCTTCAATTTCGGGCACCTATAGCAGCTAAACTGTGAGGAATTTGAAGATGATGCAAACTAGAGTTTTGTGAAATTTTGTCTGTACATTCTAAATATATTTTTTTCAAATTTTTTGGAATTATATTGCACCTTTTTTTCCATCTCCCTTGAAAACTAGTTTTTTTTCAGAAAACAACATTTTTAAGGAGTGACGCTCACCGTATAATGCATAACTTTTTTTCCATGAAGAATAAAATTCTAATTCTTTCGAATTTAGATTTGTTACTCCAATATATAGTGCTTCCACTTGGTTAGATAGTGTTTTATTGAATATTTTTTCCTTAATCAAGTTTCAAAGTCAAACCAATTACAATTTAGACATAGGCAAACCGTATAATGCGTAACTTTTTTTGTATGTGTCGAAATTCAATTTTATTTTTTTGTTAGATCAAGGACTTCAATATCTAGTGCACTCATATTTTTCAATTTTTTTTTTGATAATTTTCTAGTTTTCCACATGTGCAAAATAGAGAGCTTCATTTTCGATGAAAAACCTATGTTTAATAAAATTGAAAAAAAAAAAGATAATAAAACCAAAAAATATTAAAATTATAGTTGTTGGATAGCTCACACTACTGGATTTGACACCATTTTCCGATGGGCATTCGTCAGTCGTTCGACAAATCTCTGTCGGAAGAGCGATGCAATGACAAAAATCTTTTCGTCGCTATTTTTTTGTCGCAAGGCCGACGACAAATTAAACGTCGAAATAACGGCGAAGAATCGTCGATCGATGGCATCGTGAAATACCTCAAGATTTTGTCAGAATATCGACAAAAAATTTGTTTATCCATCGACGAATTACACCAGAAGTTCGTCATCGGTTCGACAAAATGGGCAAGTAGTAGCGTGGAAACAACATAGGATGTTCATCAAAATAGCGACGAAATACTCAAGTAGTAGCATCGAAAGAACACCAAAAGTTCGTCGAATGTGCGACCAAATGGGCAAGTAGTAGCGTCGGAACAACACCAAAAGTTCGTTGACTTTGCGATGAAATTAGCTAGGACTAGCGTCGGAAGAACACCGAAAGTTCGTCGAAAGTGCGACGAAATGGGCAAGTAGTAGCGTTGAAACAACGCCAAAAGTTCATCGACTTTGTGACGAAATTAGCAAGGAGTAGCATCGGAAGAACACAAAAAGTTCGTCGAAAGTGCGACAAAATGGGAAAGTAGTAGCGTCCAGACAACGCCAAAAGTTCGTCGGAAGGGCGACGAAATGGGTAGGGAGTTACGACGAAATCATCGTTGCAGCTATAGAAACTTCGTCGAGCCTTTCTGTTGATTCGTCGGTGGTTGTCGTCGAAATTGCGACGAAGAAGCAAAATTTAAAAAAAAAAAATATTCGTGGAAATGTACCATTGCGGAGACTGACGACTGATCATACATACAGACTGCATATTGGTTTGATGCTTCAAACGATGCATTTCTTATATTGAAAAGTGCATTACCTTATTGAGCTTCTCTTTGTTTTGAGTATAGTTTAATATTCTCTACTTAACAAGGCCAACCACGTGACGGTGGAAGCTCATTTGGCCCTCCCCCCCTCACCCCTCACATCACTCTCAATTCCCCATACCCAATCATATAACATTAATCATTGATTCATCCATTAATAACATATAACATTCATTCATTCATCCATTAATAACGTATAACATTCATTCATTAACATATAACATTCATTAATTAACATTTTCACATTCATTCATTAACACATAATAATCATTCTTTCAGTTTTTACATATTATCAAAAATATGGTTGTCATGATATGATTACAATTACTTTTTTTTTTGTTTCTTTTTGAAAGCTACATAAAGATGAAGTGGAGTATCATTTTCTAAATCAATATCTGTCCCCCCTTTAGTTGTTTTTCCCTCTACTTGTGATCTTAATGTACGTGTAGTCATCTGCTCATGACGTGGATGCCGCTTCAAGGGGGGATCTGCTGCAATAAGAAAGAAATGTTAAACTGATATGTTTTATTATTATTGTTACAAGTATTTGATTAATTAAAAGAACATTAGAGTGGTTCTCTTTACACGATGGGTCCACATCATGTTCACTGAACTTTTGTTATAGACTCATACTCAACATGTTGAACACCCTCTAAATCTGATCTGTGGTTGAAACACGAAAGGTTACATTAATTAATACACCAATTGAAATTAAATATATTTAAGAGAACATGAGAGTGGTCCTCTTTACCTTATGGGGCCACATCATGTTCCTGATCTTCTCTAGCCTGATCATGCTCAACACTTTGATCATGCTCTACATGCTCTAAAGTTGAAACACGAAAGGTTACATTAATTAATACACCAATTGCAATTAAATATGTTTAAAAGAACTTTAGAGTGGTCCTCTTTACCTGATGGGGCCACATCATATTCTGATCTTCTCTAGCCTGATCATGCTCAACATGTTGAACACACTCTACATGCTCTAAAGTACCGGGATGCACACCATGACCTTCATCTGCACGTTCTGCTCCACCCTCACTAGGCTGCATTCCAAAGTCATGTGCAATATATATTATCATTGCTTGAATGTTTAAAACAAAGAGGCATGTAATTACTTTATGGTGGAAATTAATATTGAATAGATTGCACAAGTATTCAATTTTAAATAAACTTTATTGAGTTTATTTACCTGTGTGTCAGATGCAATGGAAGATTGTGTTTGCCCAGTCAAGACTCTTAGGTGTTCAGCCACGACCCATAGCCTTGCTGGAAGGCAATCTTCAGGTCCTCTTCTGTGGGAACTCTGTTGAATTCAAAGCCCTACATTTTTGCAGAAGATCATGAATTTTGCTTCTATGGTGTGATAAAAACAAAATTGTTTTCAATTTATTATAATTTGGATGCAATATTTCATTTATTGATACTTACAATTCGTGCGGATAATTTCATATAACCACCAGAGCCAAGTTTGTGTTGTCCGTGCTTTTCTAGTCTTGCGTTTTTTGCCTTCGATGTGTTGGGTAGCCTATGAAAAGTTTGGAATACGTTAGATTATGTAAAAAGAAAGAGTAATCAGTATATAATTACATTGTTGATAGTATCACACATAGCATACTACTTTTTAAAAATTTAATGGCATTTCTTGTAAAACTTGAGGAGCATATAAAATATATAGAGTTCAATCCATAAATTAGAAAATAGATATTTGTTGGTTATATTCATATCTCGATTACAT
>VDFB02342310.1:0-16258 GCA_007258455.2 Sequoia sempervirens
AAGTCAATTTAGGCCCGGCTAAAAATAGTAAAACCAGTGCATGCGTCGTTGTCAGCAGTAAGGTCACGTGGTGAGGGTCGCCTCATTCAAATTTCAACTCGATCGAAGCATGGGAGCTATCAGAAACATGAGGTTACTATTTATAGCAAAGCACCTCCAGAAACATGCTAAAATAGCAGGTCAGCTAAAAATGGCAGTATCGACAGGACAATAGAGCTATGAGGATGCTACGTTCAAAATTTCAAGTTGATCCAAGCTTCAGAAGTGCAAAAATGAGAAGGTTTACTATAAATAGCAGGGTATGAGAAGCTGGCAAGGACGAGAAAAATGGCTAAGTCTGGAACTTCATCCTTCACTTCCTTGAAAATGCGCCCATCTCAGCTGGAGGTCATGAAAATTTCTAAGAATGATGAGCTCGTCCAGTACACAGGCCAAAATGCGCCTAAAACTGGGAAAGTCAAACGGAGTCAACAATTTTTTATCCTGCAGGTACCTCAAAATGCGCCCAAGCTGGTGAAGTAAAGTGAAAAAAAATTCTAAGTATGAAATTCATCCTGCAGCAGGGGCAAAATGCGCCCAACTTGAAGAGAGCTCAGGAAGGTTGAAAAAGTTTCTAAGGCAAACGAATATCCACCTCCACTGGCAAAATGCGCCCAAGGAGAGAAAAAGTCAAAGTGGTCAATGAATCTCATCCACCAGCAAGGCCAAAATGCGCCCTCCTCTCAAGACTGAGCATTCAAAAATTAACTAAGGCATGAAGTTTCATCCTCCTCAAGGCAAGAAATGCGCCTAAGATAGAAATGGTCAAAGGAAGTCAATGTTTTCATCCTGCAGGAGGTGCAAAATGCGCCCAAATAGAGGCATGTGAAGACAAAATCTAGGAAGCTGAAGAGTCACTTGTTGAAGGCGTTGAATGTTTTCATCCTCCTCCACATAAGAAATGCGCCCAAAGCATGGCAAGTAAAGACAAAATAAGGAAGGCAAGGTGGCGTTGCATGTGCTTCATAACCTCCAAAATGCGCCCATGCAGCTAAGGAGTCAAAAGGGTCAAAGATGCTCATCCTTCACACATAGTAAAATGCGCCCACTTCAAGCATAACATGCATGAGAATTTTCCAAGTAAGAAATTCGTCCTCCATCTAGGCTGAAATGCGCCCAAAATGAATAAAGTCAACAAAGTCAAAGAGTTTTGTCTTCCTCACCCCTCCAAATGCGCCCAAGTTTATGTGGTAAAAGGTAAGTGAATGGAGTGAAAGAAGGTAAATAAAGTGAAAAAATACTTCATGGCGTGGTGAATACAAAGTTAATGCTAGGCGTTGGGAACTTAATAGAAGATATTGCTAGGCATGGCGTGGAAATTTAAGTGTCTTTCAAGGGAGGATAATATGCTAGACGTGGTTTCAAATTTCTCTAAGTGGTATGCGCTCAAGGTGAAATGTGCTAGAAAATATTGTGAGGTGAAAGAAATTGCTAGGCGTTGAAAGTGAAGTCTTCTAGCAAGTGTAAAATGCGCCTAAGATGTTAAGTGAAGAGAAAGAAAATATTGCTAAGGCATTGGAGCTCCAAAAATATTTTTCAAGTGTGAAGTGAAATACGAAGTGGTGGCTAGAAAATAAAATGTGTCGGGCACCTCTATGAGAAAAAATTTTCTAAGTGAAGTTGATATTTTCACAGGCAAAATTGGTCGAGTTGGATATAAAATTTTCTAAGGCAAAATTTTCGAAGTGATTCAAAAATTTCTAAGGCACAAAATATTTTCTCCCTTAGAAAAATGCTTAAGTCTGGAGAGGTGATGGAATTTTTCTTGAAGCACAGATGAGTCGCCTGAGGTAAAGTCAGTGAATGCCAGCTCCACAAGATTGATAAAAATTTTCCAAGTCAGAGCAAAATTCTCAGAGAAGATCGAAGAACGGATTTAAATTTCACAGGGAAATATTTTCTAAGGTTCAAAATCCAAGAAAATTAAATGAACCCGTTCGTTGGGTACCCATGAATTCGACGCGTTCTGGAGAAAATTTTCTTCTGGGTATCGAAGATTGTCAATGAGGAGTTAATTTTAAAGCCTTCCATGCTTCGCTGCGGCCTTCAGGATGGATATTTTTGATGGGCGCCAGGTTGATGAATTTCCTAAGGGAGATGTGAAAATTTTCTAAGGCAAATGTGAAGAAAATGTGTTTTCAAGGTGAAATTCTCCAGGCGATGAATTTGAAAGAAACTGCCTAGGTGAATTTGCTTAAACCCTTCGTAAAGATAGTCTTCCAGAGCCGGAGTTGAACGAAATTGAGTATCGGAGCCCCAGGTAGTGAAATGAAGTTTGTTTAAGGCATGAACTTGAACACGAAGTTGGCTAGTGGAGGCAACAAATCCTTAGAGTGTGAAAATCAGGTAAGTGGGATGGATTTATATTATGAAGTGTTCTAATACTTTTCTCCTTGCTTGTTTTGCAGGAGGAATGTCGAGACCAAGCGAGGATAACTTAAAGTAATGAAGAAAGTACTCCAGGACTACGTTTCAACTTCGAAGGAAGAAAAGTTGCGAAAAATGGCTAAGTGTCGAAGGAACATTTCAAAACTTAAGATGGAGAAAAGAATGGAAGCTCGGGCGAAGCCAAAGAACAAAGTCAAGAAGAAGATCAAGAACAGTGTGAACGCGTCTACAAACGGAATCTTCTAGAAGGATGATGGTGGACATTATGGCGCATTTATTACCCCACTCTCCTTTGTGGCGGTTTTTAGGGCAAATATTGTTTAGGGCTGAGGTGGCACGATTCTGGCCACTCTATTGATTGTAACCCTAGCCGTCTTTTGGGACTTGGCTAGCTATATAAAGGGGGAGTCCCCCTCATTTGTAATCTCATTAGACAGTAGAATTAGAGTAGAAGTCAGAGTAGAGAGACAACTAGGTGATAGCTTAGAGTAGCTTAGTATAGGTTGATAGTGTAGTTTGAAGAAGAGGGAAAGTTTTCCCTTTGAAAACTTTGTAAGAAATTGTTGTGTAACACTCTTCATGATAATAGATCTTTTCATTGATGATGGAATTTCGTCTTGTCATGAATAGCTAGCAAGGTTTCTTCGTCCTTCCGATTCAAATGATAGCGTAAAATAGTTCTAAGTAGTATAGTTTTCATTCCATGCAAGTAGATGTTAACTGTGGAATATGGTGTTTGATCTAAGCAACTTCGTCTATCCATACCACTAGTGTATTTGCTGATGGTGAATGCGCCTTGTGTGGTCAACTGGAATATCATGTACTTAACTTCAATCACAGTTTGAATGATGGTATGCGTCGTTGTGATGGTATCTTCATGTCAAGTGGTGGTTTGAACATCTTTAGTCATCTCCCTTGAAGATTGCACCGACTCCGTGGAAGCTGTCCGATGCGAGGCAAAGCGAAGTCCGGTTGAAGTTTGCTGAAGTTGAGCTCCATATCCCACGCCTTTGATCTTCCTAACCTTACCCCATTTCAATTCAGTACTTTCTGGTTAGAATAGGAAACCCGAACTTCATAGACAAATCTTTCAAGCATTTGAATTCCTTTCTCCGCTGCCGAACAATTCCGTAAGTCCCCTTGAAATACCAGCAAATCACATCGAGCCAAACTGAGCCTATTCGCACTGAAAGAACCTTGGAGTTGAACGCATGAACTTCACGCAATCTTAAGCGTGCGGAATACTTTGATCAAGAGAGAATAGGGAAGCCATTGGCAACTTTATTCTGCGTTAGTGCGGTCATGAAAAACACATCAACATTATCCACTTCCCTTTCTTTCCCCATGCATCATAGTAGATCTCACTAAGCATGAGTAGGTGATCTTTATCGGGTAGTTGTAGGTAATTGGACTTCATTACCACAAACGCTTCTCTGAGTGCTTGTGAATCTGAAAGGGAAAGTTCTCCATCAGGATCCGTATGTACTCTTGAAGACCTCCAACAACATTTGGCCATCAACTTAAGGGTGTCATCAAAATGTCTAATGGCTGCACTAATCTGGCCTTCACTCACCTTCAATTGTCCTATCAACTGATTGGACCCTGAGGCTTATCAACCTCATATAAATTTTCTCATTTTTATTAGCGTCATGCAACATAAAATCAGATTTGTTTTCAAGGTTAATATCAACACCATGAGTACCACAAATGCCATCCTTCATGCATGATTGTGGAGATGAAGTTTGGGCAACACTTTGGTTGAATGTACAGTCATCCCAAATAGGATCCTGCAATGCCGCGTAGGACTTATCCAAACCCATTTGTAGCTGATCCCACATGGCTGATCTATCAATCTCCATGACAGCATCCCTTGCACTCTTCATGTGCTCTTCAACTAAAGCTTTAGTAGGTGACTCTCTTACATCCTTGTCCTCATAGCGCTAAAGTGAACTTGAAGCTTTGTTTTCTTCAGAACTTAGAGTCCAATCCTCAATGCATGAGGTCTGATTTTTATCTTCCCCATGAACACCTGTAGGCTGCAAGTCACAAACCAAGGCTTCTTCTTCCTACTCTAACCCTTTTTCAAGAGTAACTTCAGATTTTTCTTCAAACATCCTTCTAATGTACTTTACCAAACCAATCTTTCCAAGTCTCAAAGTAACAAGTTCAGAAATTCATTAAAAGAAACCTGTGTTTCAAAACCATCTGGCATGCTCTGGTACTCCTCAAAGAGTTGGATGGCTTCCTATTCATAACCTTCCCTAATTTGTTCGTCACCCCTGTGGTAACCCATTATCATACTCTTAATTTTTTCTGACTCACCCAATAGGATGGCAGGAACAATGGTTCTGATACCACTATAATGTCCCACCCCAAATGGAACAAACCCTATTGTGATTTGCTCGATTATTTCAATTTGACATATATGGCATATTGTCAAACAGTTGCACGTATCCCCTTTCAAGAGTTTTTTCAATCTGAAAATCGTTTGGTAAAGATTGCTATTGGATGGAAAACCACTCTATCATATATCTTTCATGAAATCTCAATGCCATACATCAAAGTACTGAAGCAATATATTAATATTTATGCATTGAAAGGTCTGAACTGAATATTGATTACAGTCTGAAATAACATAAGCAGATTTACTGAGGTAGATTGCATATATTTCTGACCTTAAACAGAGCCATTGCTGTCATCAGTAGTACCCAACCAACTGTCATGTCCCCTAAATAGCAACACTAAAAACCCAAGTATTCAAAAGCAAATAAATAAATAAAATAAATAACAATATTTATGTGTAAATTAACAATTTAAATATTATTATAATTATAATATAATTTAAAACATATATAAATAATTATAAATAGATTAGTATATATGCAATGATCATGATTATTAACAAGAAGTGATTAAAAGCATAGCATACAACGATCTCATAAAGGAACAGTTAGAGCAGCAATTATACTTAAAAGGTTGCGACCCATATTATGGAGCATTAGCAGTTAAACGACATAAATATTAAGTCAGCAGGTGTTAATTGCATAAAAACTAAAAGGTGTGATTAAGGAGATATAATGAAAGGACACTATTCTTTGTAATAGACATCTCCCTTGAAAAACGTATAAAATGAGAATGCGAGATAAGTCTACAGGGAAGAACAGGTGTTGATATTTAGTAGATTTATTCATAAAGAGGTACAAGCAAATTAGGATATGGAATGGGAAAATGAATGGAATTTGGAGTATACTCCTGAAAAGGAACAGAATAGAATATCAATCTATTGACAACAAAAAATAAGAATTGGTTCAAACAGATCAAGGACTCAGATAAAAGAAAAATAAATAAGAGATATATTTCTGAGTATTGCAGTAGATATCATCATCGAATGGAAAGAGAAAAAAAAGGAAAGAAGAATAAATAGAAAGAGGAGAACAGTAGAGATAATGGTAAGAAATCAGAATATGGGAACAGGGAATGGAATGTAATCAGATTTAAAACACATATATATAAACAGTGAATAAGGACAGAAGTAGGAGTATTACCTGAGCATAGCAGCAGTCACAATCAGATAAGTATATTATTGCAGGAATATATATATATATATTCATATAAAATATAAATATATAAATTGTATACGATTATGCAATAATGATGCTTGCAGCAATTATTAATCCTTATTAGTCATTATTCAACTGAACTAATCTGTTTGTTTCTCTTTAAGCAATATCCTCTGAATATTGGGAACAGATCAATCAAAAGAGAGAAAGCTATAGATCAACAATAAAAGGGAAACCAATCCATTCCAGCACAACAGGAAATTATTATCCGACACACATATATTCAAGGGTATATTAGATATTTTTTGCCAATCATTGCTTTACATATGTATATATCTTGCTTATGGATAATAAATAATATTTTAGTATATATCTTGTGATAGAATATGTGATAAATGCTTGAGTGTCTAAAACCCACCTTGTGGGAAGGGCCTGGGGTGAAGTGGTAAGAGCCAAAAGAGCCCACTGGCAACCTCCGCCCAATTCCACAAGAAGGAAGGGCCTAGGGTGAAGGGGTAAGAGCCTAAAGAGCCTACTTGCGACCTCCACCCAATCCCACAAGATGGCAAGTGCCTTTAGGGGGTTGAGACATTGATGGGAAAAGTAGGTACAAGCTACCAAGGGGGAGGGCTGTGGTATACACCCTCTTAGGCTTGGTATGGAAATGGCTTCGGGCGAACCCATCATGTCCCTTCTCCAAAAATCCTAATATGTTTGCATTGTTGATAATCTATGGATGTGATTGTCTAACTCTAATAAGTATATATACTGCATATATGGTTCATGTGGTGATTGCAGGATTCCAATCCAAGATTGCATCATTAAAGAAATATTTATTTGGTAGGATGAACCCCTAACCCTAATTCGTAGCAATTTGTGATTTGTGGGAAAAATTTGGGGAAAATCAGTAGAGAGACATTACACCAACTCATTAAATCGCCTCCTTATATATATGACAACTTCTTGTTCACTAAGGCAATCGCCAACCTTGCCAACCTCACACCACAGGTCTGAAGGAGTTATGCCCACAAACAACAATTCCTAACGCTTGCCTAGCAATACACCAAATGTTCCAATGCTCACGCCCAACATATGTAATACACTAGCATGCAGATGTTGAAAAGCTCATGCTCAGAATTTGAAGTGATAATCTGCTGGTTTAGTGAGACGCTAGCATTAACAACACATGCCAAAGATAATTCTCTCACGAACTGCTCAGAAAATATCACGCCCAGCCAACGTATTGATATGTATGAATATTATTGGCTTAGTATACCTTTCCCATTTACACGCCACAAAGGGAAGTCATTAACTTTCCTGCTGTCTAGTGCTGATGCCAAAAAGAAATGCCACAATTTCTGAGTGAGTGAAACCAATGAACAAACAACAAACCCCTAGCGTGCATGTCTCCTGGCAAAAATACGTACAAGTGAAGAAACTCTGAAATTCTCCACAAACCATTGTAGAAACCTTGTACTCTGAAATGATGATCAATATATTTACAATTATTTGATAAATTATTCAAACCTTGAATATTCAACCCTTCCTACAAATGATTGAAGCACAAGCACAACCCTTGAAATGGAGTTGTCTACGAACAGCCTTGGAAGATCTTTCACTCTTGTAGCATGTTGTTCCTCATGAGGGTTTTTGTCCTCGATGAAGCTGAGATTTTCAGACTCTAGTTTACTTGCAAAATCCTTATCAAATTTCTTCTCCAAGATGATTTGCAAATGAGCTCCAAATGGCTTTTATATTTTCCCCAAACTCCCATGCCCAAATTGACATTTGAAATATATTTTTGTAATGTCGTAAAATTGCACCCCTTGCAATTTCACATACATTTTTGCATCCGCTTTAGCGTCCATTCCCTTAGCATTTGTGTAGGCTCATTTTAGCCCCTACATCAGCGTTTTTCCCCTCTTAGGATGCTCGGCACCCCCTTTTCAGTAGCTACCTTCGCACGTCAACTGTGCGTCTAACCTTATGCTTTTCCTATTTGTGTCGTTTTGTAGCATGATTGCCTCTTGTCACTTACCTTTGTCAGGTGGTAACGGCTTGGGATGCCTTGTAATAGCTTGAGAAGATTCTTTTCCCTCCTATTCTCTTATTAAATGCTATCTTTTCAATCTATTTTGTGATATGGGTTCTCCTCCTCAAGTGGGGATTGCTTTTATAACCTATATTTTGTGATATGGTTCTCCTCCTCAAGTGGGGTTTGCTTTTATCACTCATCACATAATTTATTTCTCTCTATTTATCTGGTTGTCCATGGAGGTGGGAACACCAAAATGAGCATTTGACGAAGGCAAACCCCTATACAGCCCCAACATTTTCTCCAACTCTTATGCATGCAGGTATTGAAGATATTCACATGTTGAAGGCTTCATTACATGTGTGGTTGTGAGCTTGCTACTATCTTTCTTCTCTTATTTTCTTACCTTTCATTTACTTTACTTTATCTCCATTCTATTGTATTTTGTTATTTTCCTGTACTTTGGAAGTTCTCAGTAATTAGACTGCTAGTAGTCACTTGTTTTTGTGACAAACTTGCTTTGGTCCGTGTACGAGACGTTAGTGCGCCTTGTGTATTCTGTATGCATAGTCCTTTGGCCGAGAGCTCGTCAGTTTGTCTAGAAAACCTTTGTGATTGCTCTTTTCGATTCTAGAACTCTCGAATTGTTTTGAGGTAGTTTAGGGCAGTTCACCCTTGGGAATCTCTTGAGAATAAAGAGACTCATGAGTAGCGAATCCCCTTCTCTACAATTTCATTTAATTTTGATTTCCACCTTATAACCCTTTTAAATTGGGTGCTATATATATTATAAAGTATCTTTTTAAAAACACTTATATCCCCTTAATATAAAGTCCTAATATATTCATTAATAACACAAAGTTAAATAATTTAATTTAACTTTATTATTGGCATTATTAAAACTTAACACATTGGACCATTTAAACCAGATAGAACGGAGGATAAATATGCCATCATGCCCAATATAGAAATACACCAACAACCATACCAATGACCCCTGTGACTTACTATAAATAGTAAGTATGGTCCAAGTGTCTGAATAAGCTAAGGAAAGCACACTACAAGAAACTTGGTAAACATTGAGCTGGAAAACACTAACTAAGCTCAAGGGTTGGCTGAACAAGTCCACAAGCCCTCAAAGGTCCCCCTAGCCACCCTGTTAGTCCGTGGACGAAGTGATGGACTAACCTCTGCAACAGATCACTACCTAGGAAAAGGGACATTATAGGCTTCTATGTTAGTGAACCGAGTAAAGGGAAAGACGCTAGTAAGGTTGCAACCACCTTTCCTTTGCTAACTAGTCACATTGTGTATATGTGATGTATGTATGAGCTAGTCACTATGTGTACATGTGATGATGTTTAATTTATTCTCATTGTGTGTATGTGAGGTATGCATGAGTTAATCATATTGTGTATATTCAATGTATCCATGAAGTAGTCACATTATGTATAGGTGATGTATGCATAAGTTAGTCACATTGTGTACATGTTTTCTATACATGAGTTAATAACTGTTTATGTATGTGATGTATGTATAAGTTGGTCACTGTTTGGTTATGTGATATTGGTACATTGATGGCATGAAATTAACATTTATTTGGAATGCATTGGCTATCATACTATGTATGTGGATGTCATGTCCCCGAAACTATAATCCCAAATTATGATTACTAAAATATAAAGAAAAAAACCAAACATTGAAATGCAAGCAGCAATATATATATATATATATATATATGAAGATACTTGCAAATTCATTATAATTATAATCATCAAAATAATATTATAATTATAAAGATATATATATTTGAATAGAATGTAAATACAAATATAAATAACAGCATATAGGTATAAATATATTTAACATGTAAAATCAATATAAATAATAAGAAAAAAAATAAAAATATTAAAACATATATAAGAAAATATAAATAATAATATATAAGAAAGACAATATTAAATACATTAACAGCAGCAAACTAAAGTCAACGATTAATCACAAAAAGAAATCGCTGATGAAAAGGCAGCAAAGGGAAGTCACGTCCCTCCAAAGATAAAAGGCATGACCCTTCCCCTCCATGAATCACATCTCTTCTCCAACGTGAGAAGATATAAGACAAGTGGGGATAAGAAAGGGAGGGGCATCGAATAAAAAGAAGAATATATTTTGGTAAAAGGAATCATTTTTAATAAAGATTCTTTGTAAATCTGATCACAAGGGATAAACAGCAACGGTAGTAAGTTCATTATAATTAGTGTATGTTGTTGTATGTTTAGTATTTATATTTGTTATTTCTGTGGTACATAACTAGGGTCTGCAATTATATATGTATGTATATATATTTTAGAATCTAAATTAATTATCTCCATATTATGCTTATCACAGTTATTATCTGTAAGTATAGATGCATACATATTTTGTTATTTATATTTGTTACTCTCTTAATAAGCTTCATCATGATTATTTAATACAATTGTGTATATTGCTATTTTATATATATATATATAGAGAGAGAGAGATATGCATGTTCATGCAAAGGTGAGTATTGCCAATCAATTAGGGTTAATTATATAGTAGATCTTTATTTATATATATATTATATACGATTATGTAATAATGATGCTTGCAACAATTATTGTGTCTTAATGAGCTATCTTGACATTACCTTGAAGAATAGACTTTGGGCTCAAACTCCCTTTTGCTAACACTCAATAGGGAGAGGATAGTTGTGGAGGGAAAGGCTGGTAAGTTCGATCCCATGTGGATGTCCCAAGATGGTAATAAGCCTTGAGGGAATCCACTTGGAGATTGGTCACGTGCCCTTTGCACTATAAGGCGTCCCTCCTCCAATGAGGCTAGGAAAGAGGAGCCAAGGCAAAGATCTATTCCAATCAAGAGTAAGAAGTCACATCTGATTATGCTAGTTTATGGTTTTAGATGATAATGCATTTAATTGTCTTATTCTTAAGATATGCAATCTGAAATAATGAAAAAGGAATTATGTGCTTAATTGATAATACATGTGGTAACTAGGTCTTCAAGGTAATTTACATTAATAAAATGGTGTGTTGGTAAAATAAATTATATGTCCTAACTTGTGCTTCTATATTTAGAGGATAAACCAAACAAGGGGACATTGCAGTGGATTGAATCAGAATCATAAGCTCAATTAATGATTGACGTTGAAGATCTCATCCTAATGGTGTGGATGACGTCTTTCTATCTTGGTATGTGAATTACAGCACCTTTGATTCCTAGAAAGGGATACGTAGGCAGACAGATCTTGAATGAACCCTCAAGGATTAGGTCTGGGTCTAGGGATTGTCTTGTTGTGTGAGCTTGCTTATCTTATTTAATACAAGATTATACATTGTGGTGTAGAGCTACTACCCTTGCTATGGTTGAGTAAAGTTATGAAGCTAGCTCTTCTAATTGAACAAAAGTTGCTTGGTTGATCAATGAGAATATTGAAGATATAATAAAATAAAATTTAAAAAAATGGTAGTAACCAGGGGTGATTATTACAGACCTATCTGCTAGCATACTTATAGAAATTTCTACTGTAGGAATTTATATGCATCATGATTACAATGCCAGGAAACCAGGCGATACCACAATAAAAGACAAGAAGCTCACCACCATGGACTGGCTTGAAGATATGCTGCACCAATCTACATCTGCTAATGACGCAATCCCGATTTTTTACGATGTTTAGAGGGTTGATTATCATGTTCCAGTTATATAGATAGTTTCTTGTTACCATTCTGTCACTTCTGTCTCTTGACCATTGCAAATGTAGCCAATAAAATAGGTTTTCAATAGCTGTTCTTCGCTTCCTGAATTTAAAGTTATATTTCTTGCTTTTCCTTCTCTCAAAGAATTTTCCGACTCTATCCTATTGAGTGTTTTTTAACTTCTTCAGTACTAGTACTGTTGTTTTTTTATCAGAAAAAAGTCAGTCACGATGCTCGTCTTATTGATCTTCAAAAGTGTACGTCTCTTTATGGTCATGATTTTGTACAACTGAATTGGGTTTGAACTTTTGAAGATAGTTTTTTTTGTTTTGTTTTTGTTTTTGTTTTTTTCCATGGCCTCATAAAAATGGATTTATGGAAGAGATTTCGTTGAAAGTTAAAAATCGGGATCCTCATTTATCAATCTACTTTTAGAAGGCTTGTGTTATTATAAGTTTTGGGTTTTTGTTGCTTAAGTTCTAACAATGGCGCGCTGCCTACATTCTTGCAGTTAAGCCACCCATTGAAGAACTCCATCAGTTTTTGGAATTCCAGCTTCCCAGACAATGGGCTCCTGCCTTCAGTGAACCTTCTCTTGGAACGGGACCAACAGTAGATAGAAATACATCGCTTCAATTCAGCTTAATGGGCCAGAAACTTTATGTCAATGCAAGTCTAGTAAGTGAAGTTTTTCTTTAAAAATTCTACAGCTGGTGATGTGTTTTATGTTTTATATAGCTGTAAGTCTAGGTAGGAAACCTACAGCTGGTGATGTGTTTTATGTTTGAAGCTTTCTGATTAGCCAAATGGGCAGGTAAGTGTAGGTAGGAAACCTGTGACTGGCGTTCGCTTGTACTTAGAAGGGAAGAAATGCAATAGACTGGCAATCCATCTTCAGCATATTTCTACTACACCAAATTTTTTGCAATTGTCTGATTATGATGATGCTGAACCCGAAGAATCTGATCATAAATACTATGAGCCAGTACAGTGGAAAAGTTTCTCTCATGTCTGTACTGCACCTATTGAGTGCAATGGATCATTGGTAGGTGATCCAGCATCAATTGTGACTGGGGCACAGCTTGAAGTTCGTCTTAAGAAAAGACAAAAGATCTTATTTTTGAAGCTTCAGTTTTCAAAGGTAGATGGAGCAAGCATTCGGAAATCTGAGTGGGATTATTCTCCTAATTTATCTCAAAAGTCAGGTATTATATCAATGATCAGCATGAGTTCCTTCTCAGAACAAAAGCCACCGAAGCCTCCACCAGTTATCCTTAATTCTGCCGTACATCCTGATCATCCTTCAGTGCCTGGGCAAGTCCCCAAGCTGTCCAAGCTTGTTGATACAACAGAATTGACCAAGGGTCCAGAAGACATGCCTGGTCATTGGGTAGTAACTGGAGCTAAATTGTGTGTCGAGGGAGGTAAAATATCTCTGGGAGTGAAGTTTTCACTTTTAGCATTGAATGATTTTTTGTAGGAAAACCGGCTACGTCTACTGGCGGCAGTGGTTGTTATGTATAAATGTATCTACAATTTAACCATTTGAGTTATTTTAACTTTTATTATAAGACTGTACCTCCTTTTGTGTACACTTATTTTCACAGCTATATCTTGAAAATCATGGTCTTTGTAGCTTTCAGCGGCTTTCAAAAACAAATGGAAGTTAGGTCTAAAGGTAAGTTTATTAGTGTTTGTAATGCGTCGGTTTAATGATCTGATTCAGTGTCAAATATTTTATGATTTGATGGGGTGTTAAAATCACTTCAGATACTTATTAAATTTTGATGGGGTGTTAAAATTGTTGATGTGTTTATATTTGGTTGGGGCTGTTGGAAACAAGGTGTCTAGAATTGCTAGAAGTAGGGTCTTTGTTGGAGGAAAAGCCTTTGAAAGCTGCTTGGAATCTGATTGTAGGCATTCAAAGTATAAGGTGATGTAATGTCCCCTACTTGGAGTATCCCTGAATTTGCCTTAAGGGACAATTACACAACATAAAGTGTTTTACAGATAATATTCCATAGTAAATTATATGATAGATATTGAATTTAAGAATAAATGAACTATTAACATTTATGAAATAATGATTAACAAATTAAACTTGAATCCAATCTATAGACTCTTTTCCAATAACCAATCATGGCAGGGATTGGAGAGAAATGCATGATAGGACACCAAAAAAATATTCATCAAATTAAGCCTAAGGGCGTGCTCATACCCCCTTAACCCCAAGTCGCAGGAACATCCAACTAAGACAATTCCATCCAACTTAGGGTGGTGTACTTACATTGGGAGAAACTATACCGCCCTTCCCTAACATGTTTCCTTGCCAACCCTACACATGATTGCTTAAAGAGGAACAAATAGATTAAATCAATTGAATAATTATTAATAAGAATTAATAATTGTTGCAAGCATCATTATTACATGATTATGATTATATATATATATATTACTTATCAAATATATTCTTGGTAATAATACTCAATACAATATATCTCTTATAATTTCCAATCTTTATTCCTTTGTTTCCAATCTGCTCAATCCATTCCCATGAATGCTTTCCCAAAAATGGCCCCACCTTCCTATATATCCTCATATTTCAATGATGGGGCACATCTCTTTAAATGAGATAACCTTTTAAATGGACGTGTCCTTTTGTTAAGGAAATATTGCTTCCTTAACAACTAATCGCTGCTTTTTGTTAATAAGAATTATTTCCACCTTTAATCACTCCATCATTAATGTGAGATTGTTGACTTTGTCTTATGTTATAGCGCTGCTCTTCATAATATAAACTACTCTCTTAAATGAATATTAACAATTTTCTTTAACATAGTATTCATTGCTCATAACAAGATGGTAATTGTTGTCATATAAATCACCACCTTCTATTTATATATTATTGTTGTCTTCTGATCACAGTCGTTGCCTTCTTCACTCTTCAAACAATATTATAGTCATCTCTTTATCATTAACACAACCTTGTTAGCGATCACTTCTTTAAATCTGTACTTCATTACTCCTCATAACTGTTCTTTCATGCACTTAATCGTTGCCTCTTGATGAATATAATCCTTGCCTTTATTAAGTAAAACTATTTCGCATAAATCGTTGCCCCTCATATTAAAATGTTGCTCCCTATAATATCACCACTCCTTGAATATTCTGAATGTGGGCAAACTCATCAATCCAAGTATGGTCGGCTAGCATGTATGGTTGATCAAGAAGAATATAATAATTTTAAATCTAATTTATGTTGTAATTTGATTATGGCGGGGGAATGACAGGTGAATATATATTTCAAAGAGTTTTAAAATGTGCCAAGGTGCAAATCATTTAACCAAAGAAAGAGTTTCTGATTTATAATAGCTTGAAGAAGAGGAAACTCCAAAGCAAAGGTGCTTAGAGGAGATTGGATGGAGATGAAACTTTTTGATGCAAAAGGTCGATAAGATGGATATCATCTATCTTAAAAACAAAAGGAGTTTTGTATTTTATTTTGATTTCTCTTCAAATTTAAAATATTCATTTTTTTGGTTTTATTTTATTCCGATGATAGATCATGGAGTATGATCGAAAACGTTGATAAAACATGTTATTTAGTCAAAATCCAAAAGTTTTACTATATTGATATCATGAACTGTGGAAATTTCATGTTTTTAAGTTTGGAAAAAGGACATATTTTAGAATTAAAGTTGAAAAGTATTCAAGGAAAGCTTTGGTGAGGATGAGATATGTTGTTCAAAATGTTGATAGCCTTAACTATTGATCATTGTTGGACAAATAGATTATCATGCATAGGGGGATAGGGCTTGCAAAAGTTTGCATATATTAGTTATAATGTGAATATTTATAATTGCTTAAAGAAACACTAAACACTTGTGTAGCTCAATTGGTAATGAGAAGATTGTCAAAGCATACTTGTTTGGTTTAATAGTTTATAGTTTCCAAATTAACAAGTTTTTAATTTAAAGAAAATATGTTATAACAACATTTAAGAAAAGGGTATGGAGAGGAGAAGGACCGGGAAAAGGAGCGGGGGCGGAAATTTGAAATCAGGGGCTGATGCTAGAGAGGAAGGAGAAGATTCAAAAGAGGCGGATGGTTTTTTGCTGTAGGGTTGGGTGCTATTGTTGGCTTGCTCCAGGATGTGGAAGGTTTTTTGCTGCTGGGTTGGGTGCTTTTGCTAACCTGTTGGGATGCGGCGAGGTGGTGTTGGTTGTTGTCTCTGGCTTGCTTGGAAGCATTGTTGCCGAGCTTCTTGTTGTTGTTGCCTTGTTGGGCTATTGTGGTGTTCCTAATTTCTTCTAGCATTGGTTTCTGGCCTGTTGTGGTTTTATGCTTCTGCTAGTTGTTTGGGCACCTTTGAAAGCTCCTTTTGCCTCATGGGTACTAGTGCTCTATTTTTGGGCCATTTTTAGCTGTTGGTTTTCCCCTAATGCTTGTTTAATGAGTTATTTTTTTTATCTTTTGAGGGTTTCATTTCAGAATGGGGG
>VDFB02342311.1:0-22994 GCA_007258455.2 Sequoia sempervirens
GGAGTGTCATTTGAGATGCATTGGTGAACCCTTCTAGAACATTACATGTAATAGGTATGTCATTCCTCATAATGGTCCTACTACTACTTCTGAGATTAGAGATGCTAAGTATAATATCTAGGCTAAGGAAGCCTTGTTGAGTTCCTTGACTAATTCTAAGATGGAAAATGTTATGGATTTGAAGATTGTTTATGAGATCTAGAAAAATTTGGAAACCTTGTATGAAGGTGATACTAATGTGAAGATTGCTAAGTTGCAGAGTCTGAAAGGAAAATATGAAAAGTTGAGAATGGGTGATGATGAGAAAATTACTATTTTTATGCAAAGCGTAAATGAACTTTTGTATGGTATCAGATGTGCTAGTGGATAGATAGACGAATAAGAGATTGTTGCTAAAGTACTTAGATCCTTGCCTGAATCTTACAAAGTCAAATCTAGTGCTATTAAAGAGCTTCGAGCTGTAACAAATGTAACCAAAGACATGTTGGTTGGTAAGCTTACTAATTTTGAGTTGAGTGAATTTGGTGATGCCCTTCCTAAGGTTGAATCTCAAGATTTAAGGCTACTATTTCTGTGAAGAGATAGGACAGAGATATGATCTGCTGAGAGTTCATCTAGAAATACATTCAAGCATGAGGATGAAATTAGACAGATTGAAGAAGAAAGAGAGCTAGAAGAGATGAAAGCACTTATTGTCAAAAGAGTATTGAGAGGAAAAGGTAAGTATGAAGGAAAATTTCCTCTTAAATTTTTTTCTTGCAATAAGATAGGTCATTTTGCATCAAGGTGTCTGGAAAGAACTCCTAAACCAAGACATAACAATCCTAGATTTCAAAAGAAGTGTTACTATGCAATTGATGAAGGTGTGACAGATGATGAATATGATAAAGGAAATAAAAGGGATGATGAATGGGTATTTATTTCTATCAAGGAAAATTATGCATTCATCGAATCGCTTTATTGTATTAAATGTGGGGAGAGCCCTAATGCCGAGTTGAAGAGAAAGATGAATTGGTGTTTGAAAACGGATGTTCAAGACTACATGATGAGATAAAAGCAAGCCGGTGAGCTTGGTGAAAAGCATGATGGTGGTGCTGTGAGATTTGATGATAATTCAATTGTGATCCATGTCAGAGGATGCATTTCTCTTGATGGTAAGCATAATAATAATGATGTCATGTATGTGGAAGGTTTGAACCATAATATTTTAACTGTTGGTCAGATGGTTGATAAGGGATACAATCTTCACTTCAAGGATGGAAAGTGTAGAATATTGAGTTATGAAAATGTAATTGCATCAGGTACAAAAACAAAAGGTAATATCTTTCACTTGAGTTTTGCTAGTAAAAGTCATTTGATTGCCCGTTGATGAAAGTTGGTTATGGCATAGGAGAATGCATCATGTTAACTTTGATAATATTATCAAGATAAGTCTCTACTGGCTATGAGAGATCTACACTAAGTTGGTGAAACTCAATGCCATTTGTAAGGAATGTCAGCTGGGAAAGAAAACTAGAATTTCATTTCAGAAAAAATAACATTGTTCAAATGAATTATTGGAGCTTGTGCATATTGATTTGTGTGGTCCCTCTAGAATCATAAGTTTACAAGGTTACAGGTATTTCATGTTGCTTATTTATTATTATTCAAGAATGGTGTGGGTTACTTTATTAAGGGAGAAATTTGAAGCACTGGAAAAGTTCAAGACCTTTAAGGCTATGGTTGAGAGAGAAACAGGTCTAAAGATTAAATGTATGAGATCAGATAGAGGTGGTGAATTCACTCTAGGTGAATTTAATTCTTTTGAAGAACATGGAATAAAGAAAACAATTATCTACACTGCAGACCCCTCAACAAAATGGAGTTGTGGAAAGGAAGAACAAAACAATTGAAGATACTACTAGAACTATGATGCTGGAAGGAAATGTCCCCCATATCTATTGGAGAGAAGTTGTGAGTACTCCCCGTACACACTAATTGGGTACTCTAATCAAAGGTGACACACTTGTAAGATCCCTTTGAGCTATGACCGTCAAAAGCCTATTTTAAATATTTCAAGATATTTGGAAGAAAATGTTATATTAAGAGAGATGAAGACCTAGGAAAGTTTGATGCTAGGAGTGATGAAGGCATCTTTCTAGGTTATTCTACTAATAGCAAGGCCTACCGGTGTTACAATAAAAGATTGAGGAAGATGGTTGAAAGTGAAAATGTCAAGTTTGATGAAGACTTAGTTACACCATCCAGAACCTATGGATATGATTCTGATGATCAGAATGTTTGTACAAATAAGGGAAAGCAAGTTCAGACTACAAATCATTCTGGTGGATCAAGAAAATCAAGAGGAAGAAGAAACCAATGAAGTTGTAGAAGAGAGAACACAAGAGCCTGAAGTTGAAGAACAACCTAAGAAGAATTCAAGGTATGTAAGATTGAATAATTTAGAAGATCAAATTATAGGAGATAATAAAAAAGGTGTTCATACTAGGAGAAAGATTGTAGAAGAATACTATTTGATTTCAAAGACTGAGCCTACTATTGTGAATGAAGCATGTAGAGATGAGCATTGGATTGAAGCAATGAAATAGGAACTAAAACAGATTGAGAAGGATGATACATGGATTCTTGTTCCCAGACCTAAGGATAAGAATGTCATTGGAACTAAATGGGTCTTTAGAAACAAACTAAATGAGCAAGGAGAAGTGGTTAGAAGCAAAGCAAGACGGGTATGCAAAGGATATTCACAGATGGAAGGAATCAATTTCAAAGAGACTTTTTCCCCTGTTGCTAGAATTGAATTTGTAAGATTATTTCTTTCCTATGCTACCTACAAGAACTACAAGGTTTATTTGATGGATGTCAAGTCATCTTTTATAATTGGTGAATTGGAAGAAGACGTGTATGTTTAACAACTTGATGGATTTTAGTTGACTAATAAGGGAGATATGGTGTGTTGGTTGAAGAAAGCATTGTATGGACTCAAGCAAGCCCCTAGATCATGGTATGGCAGATTAGACAAGTATTTATTGAAGCTTGGATTTAACAAAGGTACTGCTGCTAGTAATCTATATTTTAAGAATGGTAATAAAGATTCGATTGTGGAAGTCTTTGTTGATGATATCATTTTTGGAGGAGATGATCATTTGTGCATGAAGTTTGCTAATGAGATGAGTAAATTTGAATTGTCAATGATTGGTGAGATGAAATTCTTTTTGGGATTGCAAGTTACTCATTTAGATAAAGGGATTTTTATATCTCAATCCAAGTATGTTAAGGAATTGTTGAAGAAGTTCGGTATGGAGGATTCAAAGCCAGTCAGTACACCCATGGTGACTAGATGCAAGTTAACAATAAAAGATGATTCTCCAAAGGAAAATAAGACTAGATACAGATCAATGATTGGTGGATTGTTGTATTTAACTCAAATTAGGACTGATATCATGAATGTTGTATGTATTGTTGCAAGATTTCAAGTTGATTTGAAGGAATCTCATGTGACTGTTGTGAAGAGAATTTTTAGATACTTGAATGGAATAGTTGACTTTGGCCTATGGTATCCTATAGATGATGATCTTACTTTGAGTGCCTTTACTGATGTTGATTGGGATGGAGATGTAAATGAGAGGAAAAGCACTAGTGGTGGAGCATTTTTCTTGGGTAAGAAGCTGATTTCATGGTTAAGTAAGAACCAAAATTCCATTTCCTTATTTACTATAGAAGCCAAATACATTTCTATTGCTAACAATTGTACTCAAGTCTTGTGGATGAAGTAGATGTTGAAGGATATCAAATCTATGTATAATGAGCCTATTGCTATATTCTATGATAATTCAAGTGCTATTAACATTTCTAAGAATCTGGTGTTGCATTCAAAGATAAAGCATATATCTATTAAGTTTCACTTTTTGAGAGAAAAGGTGAGTGAAAAGGAAGTCAGACTAGAGTATGTGCCCACTAAGGATCAGATTACAGACATCTTACCAAGTTGTTTCCTAAGGATACTTTTTAGTATCTTAGAGGGAAGTTAGGGGTGATTACCCCTCCTAATTAGAACTAAGGATGCATTGCAATGCATCATTTTGTGCATTTCAAAGTCATATCTTGATCCCAATTGATGTTGTGGTTGTTGCTACTCAAGGGGAGTAGTCAGAGGTTCAGATGTTCAGATATGTGGTTTAGAGCTTGTGTGAAGTCTAAATATATTTGTCATTGATGTCAAATGGGGAGAAGAGTCATGTGAAAAATTGGTGATTATTTGGGGAGAAGAGCCTTGTGGGGAGAAGATCATGTGAAAGAATTGAGGAGAAAATGAGTTAGAACCTAAGGGGGAGTAAGTGTCAAGAGTTAGTTGCATTGATGTTGTTTTTCACATCATACGTTGCCATCAATTCCAAAGGGGGAGATTTTTGGATGTTGTGGTTGTGTTTCTGATATGTGGTTGTCATTGATGTCAACACTATTAGCATTAATTCATTAGAAGCTATATATGTCGAGGATATTGAGAAAATTGTAATGAGATGAGTTGAAGGTTGTTAGTGGCAAAGTAAAGTTCATTATGTCGGCAAGTTCTGTACATTGATGATCTGAGTTTTTGGACTAAAGGGTTTGTTACTAAGTGTATCTAGTTTATCCACATCACTTGTTTTAGAGATCTACGTGAATATTTGATCGAGTTATGAAGATTTACATTCTGGTAGTTTTTCTATTGCTTCTGTTGGCGTTGTTGATTGAAGATGATGCTATTTTAGTTAGTTCAGTTGTTTTGGATGCTTCTCTAGTGATTCATGATGTTTTTGGATGCTTCTATATCATTCTCTATCTTTGTTGCATGTATGCATTGATCATTGTGCTTGTGGTTGGTGATTTTCTCTTGCATGTTCATATTTTTCTTGTTCTTGGCCAACATGGTGTTTGTAGCATGTTGTGGATTTTTGAGGAGTAATTAATTGAAGTGTTTTCATGTTGGAGATGTTGATTTGGGTCTTCACTAAGGTGTGGCTAAACTTGGTTGATTCAATTAATAATATTTAGTATTTTGGGTCGACAATTTATATTAATTTTATTATTTTGTTGAGGCCAACATGAAGGGATGAAACTTCTTGTTACGGATATATAAGAGTGATTGTTTATTTGAATTGGTGTGTGTGAGTGGATTTCAGAGTGTTCTTCTATGTGTATATGTGTGAATGTATATGTGTGAATGTTGATCTAAATCATTTGAAGGAAGAGCAGAGTGTGAAGAAGAGTGAAGAAGAGTAAAGAAGTGTTCATGCACTTAACCAAAACTGTGATAAGGCATTAACAGATGTTATTCTATTAGTTCAAATCCCTACGGATGTAATATGACTCTTTTTGTAAGATAGTGTGTCTTCCTTTGGGCAGTTAGCCCTATTGTAATTGAGTAGTTAGCTCTAGGCAATGTGCCTAAATGCAAGTGCATTCCCATATTTTCACTTCTTATACTTTTAACAGGGTATAATCTTGTGGATTGACCTCCACCATGGTTTTTCCCCTAACAAGGTTTCCACGTAAAAAATCTTGGTGTTATGTGTGTTTATGATGTGTTGATGATTTATACTTTCATGGTTATTAATTAGATCAAAGAATAAGGTTAATAAGTTGAATAATTTTTAAATTTATGTGACAACTAATTCACCCCCCCTCTCAGTTGTCTACACTTGTGTTTCCAATAGGAAGAACAAAAGAAACTGAAGAAGATGGGTCAATCACTTTCTCTTTGGCTTTATAAAATTGTTTAGTGTGAGGAGGCATGACATGATTGGTTTCATTTTATCTTGGGCATTTAAAAGATGAAGGGGAAGTGTCTATGGTTGGGTGCTCATGAGGTTGTATTGTTTGTTCAATGTTGAACTGAGGCTGAAGCATGGTTTCATCAAGGATAGGAGTAGCGAAAGTGGATGGGGATATGTTACAAAGAGACAATTTGACTATTCGTTTGGATTTGGACTTTTGATAGGTTATGAAAAAGAAGTCCTTTCGAGGGGTGATGGGTTCCATAGGTTCATGACAAAAGGATTCTAAGGAAAATTTACCTTTAGAGGACAATGGCCTAAAGCCACTATGGTGTATGGTAAATATTTCATTGCTATATGGAAACTTCAAAAATTTGTGAAGAACTGAAGGAACAACTTTCATCAAGCGAAGCCAAGGATGACCTAACCACAAATGAAACTATCTGATTGCGGAATAATAGAAAATGTTACATCCAAATTTTTGGCTCCTATCTGTAATGGGAGTATGGTCAATCTAATCATAGTGCATGCAAAAACGGTATGTGTTTTAATCCATTCAGTTGGTTTATTATAATCATCTTGATAGAGATTGTGTAATACTAAAAGCTCTTCCATGATCACATTCTCACCAGAGGCGGGATCTATTAATATCCCATTGGTGGGCTTATCATAGATTTTGCTGGCTATGTAAAGATGACCATCAAGAAGATTTTTAAATATATAATGAGAAGAAAAAGTAATATCAATATATTCGTTGGTTGGGCCCTTATGAGGGATAACATTTATCGTACTCACAAGTTCATCCATAGGATTGAATTGGGTAAAATTTGGAGTAATATCATATTGTTCATTATTTGTATCAATGTTCATTGCACGAGTGTTTGAAGGTTCACTAGCCTTGACAAATGAAACATTGTGTGTAGGCATAGGGTTGGTAAAAATTTGTAAATTCTAATTAGGGGGTGCATTGGACTTATCTTCTTGATCATTGACACCCACAATGGAAAAACAGACAGAATCAATGAGGTCTTGAACTAAGTGTTTGAGATGCTTACATTGTTCAGTGTCATGTCCATTTTGGCAATGAAAACGACAATAAGCATTAGGCTTAAATGTGGGTGGTAAAGGATTGGTGGTATCAAGTGGTTTAATAGTAGGAAAAGTGATCATTTGTTGCTGGAGCAATTGGTTCATTGTGTTATGGAGATTATCGGGTAAGGTGGTAAATTGTCTCTTCAAGTCTCCATAGGTAAAGGGAACCACTACTTTAACAGCTGCCACTTGAATCTAAATAGGTTGAGTTGGTTGCAGAGAAGGAAAATTGAACTGTAAGAAGCCCCGATTTGGTTTTCTAAATTTTTGCACATTGTTTTGGTTGTTTTGCTCAGACTTCTCAGCTCAGTTAAAGAAGTGGACTTTGAATCATGACTAGTAACTGAGTTGTGATAGTCACAAAGGGTTGTCCATAAATGCATGAATGAAGGAAATTTCATCATAGTTAACTTATCCTAAAGGTTAGTGTGCAAGTTTTCGATAAACATCTTTTGCAGATGTGAATTAGGAATCTTTACATCAATTTGAGCATACAATGACTGATAATGTGAAATGAAATCAGTTACTTTTTCATCTTCATTTTGTTTACATTGCATTAAAACATCCATTATCTTTTTGGGAGTCATATAGACTTGGAAATGACTTATAAAGGCATCCACAAGTTCATTAAATGATCGGATTGAATGATTAGGTAGGTTTGAAAACCACTCTAATGCAATGTCCTTTAAGGTCCTAGGAAAAATTTTGGCTAATATTTTATCATCGAGGAAAAAATCTCTACACAATGTTGTATAGACATTAACATGATCAGTAGGGTCTCCTTTACCTCCATACTTCTCAAACCTAGGCATCTCAATTCCCTATGGCATCGATGTTCTCAAGATCTCTAGAGATAATGGGTTACTACGGACGTGATATGTGGTTGGAGCATTTTGACTTTGGCTAATGGTGGATATTTGTTGTTGCATCAATGAAACGGTGTTAAAGAGTTGTGTAATGATGGGGTCGGTGTAAGTGGTGTGAGGGGGAAGGGAAAATGGTGATGGAGTGTATGTAATGCTAGGGGAAGTGAAAGGAACACTAAGAGGGGTGAAGGTAGAATATGGAACATTCAATTCCACAAAAGAACTAGGAATGCTAGTTGGAATACTGAAAGAGGGAATCACATGACTAACCTATTGCATAGTTGTTGTAACTTGAGGAGTAGTATAGATTGGTATGGATGCTATCGTTGAAGGAGGAGGAATGTGAGATCCTCCTTGGCTCACAACAGTATTTGCTAATTGGGATGAGGAAGGAACATTTTGTTGTATATCTTAGCTATTCTTTTTATAGCTTGTAAGCCATCATCACTTTCAATCAAGCGATGAAGGTTTTCTATCGTAGGTATAGCAGTGGTGGAAATGTTTTCAAGACTTAAATCTTGTTGCAAATGTGCAAAATCCTCATGAATACTAATGAATTTCTCTTGTGGAATGGAATTTGTTTGTGTGTCAACATGCATTGGATGTGAAGGTAAAGGCATACTAGTGGTAGCATCCATGCTTAATGCACCATTGTCTATACTAGGAGTAGGATCTCTTGAGATCCCAAGGTCCACAACAAAAGTGCTATCACGAGAAGCCATGAATCTAGAACTTCATCTCACTAATTATTATCTATAGGGCACCAAACACTCATACAAGTAACACAAAAATGGGGTGAATGAAAATGAAAACTAGGAACAACAAAATGCTAATGATAGAAATTTTGTAAAATGAAACAAGAGGATAGTAATAGGAAATAGAAATGCAGGAAAAACTTATGAAATGCCAAAAATTTCAATGTAGAAAAGGCAACTGGACTGATTCGCCCAAGGTGGTGAATGAGTCTAGGAAAAGGACACCTAGGATGCAAGATGCAATTGTAATCAGAAAGATAAAGTGTTCAATATGCAGGTTCACCAAAATGAACCAACAATTTTGATGTGTTTTATGTGCTTCTCTTACACTCTTAGGATATTTCACCTAAAAGGAGAGAGATAAAACCCCAAAATTATGATGGTTCACTCAAATAGAGAATTGTATGATGTAATTAAGACTAAATTCAAGGATGTAGATGTAACTAAATGATGTAATTGACTTATTATTAATGCAAAACTAATGTAATATGCAATGTTTGAAAACACAATTAGATATGCAAGAATGGACAAGAAACATACACAAATGCAAAACAAAATTGAAAGAGGCTAATTAGAGTTCACCTGGAAATAGATTATATATTTGAGAAGATTTTGGAATTCTAGAAAAATCATTGTTGATGACTAGTGGGACTCATTCACCACTGATGGCGAACTAGTCCTCCTACTGGTAAAATCTCCTGAAACAGGTTTCTAACTATCGGGAACTAGAATCTAACAAAATCACCTTTTTCAGCCTTAAGGTGGACTCATTCGCCACTGATGGTGAATCAGTCCTCCTCCAAAATTTTATGAATCAAAGGTCAATTTTGTAGCTCCAGATCTGCACTCGTCTTCTTGTTAGGTTGACAGAGTCAAATCTGCTAAAAATGAACTATAGGTTGTCTCCAAGCTTAATAGGGTTTAGTTGACTTTTTGACCACCTTTTAACACCTAATTGCTTCTGATAAATGGTTAAGGGTTAGAGTGTAGGGATTTTCCTTGGTCAAACTTCTACTTAGGTAATCAAAACCTTAATGACAAAATGAAATGAAATGAACAATCAATGATGGATAAACAACATGTAATGTCCTAAAAATCACCTCCCAACACTTAAAATAGGACTTGACAAGTGATGAAAAGGTGATTTTTAGGTGAATTGTAATGAAAGAGTCTAGAAAAGTGTAGAAATGTGTTACAACACCTCACAACACCTTCACAGATGTCATAATTTGAATATTTAGGACTTAATGAATGCCTAAGTATATACTGCAACATTAAATAAAAGCAAGACAAGTCAAACATCACAAGAGAAAGACCTAAATAACCATGAAAATGTCAATGATCCATTTTTCTATGGTACACTAGGACACACTATCTTTAAAAGGCTCATAGCTTTAGATGATTACAAAAGAGAGTGACTCACTACCAAAAGGATGAACTGATGAAATACGCCTTCTATGTGTTGAGTTTAGTTCCAATTAAGCTCTAGAAAACAAAACCTTGCATCAGTTTGTAGGTTCACAATAACTACCAACAACTTCACACAATATCACATTGTTGCATATTACTGCTTGTATTTTTTCACTTAGCACACATACATACATCTATGTCTATATGTTTGTATTCCCTTTATTATAAAAATATTTCATACATATATATACCAACTTACATCAACATACATCAATTAGGTCGGCCTAATTGGATGTGAACATAATTGATTCAAAATAGCTTGTCAGCTCAAACCAAAACTTCTTGGAACTCAAAACAAAACATGTAAGACATAAAATATGTCAGCCCAGACCTAAGGAACTATTTAATCATCCATGAAACAAACAAAACTTAGCCATGTCAGCCAGGATAGTGTGCAATTCCTATAAGTCAATCTTCTATCATTTATATCTCTTAGCATATTCAACCAAAATTGTTGAAAACTTGTCCATAGTGGAAATTAATAGTCCTGATTAAAATATTAAAACTGCATAGGTTGATCTTATGATATGAAAAATTATGGACCAAATTACCGAATTAGAGTACTTGAACCACTATTTACCCAATAGACAAAAACTGTCACAAACCAATGTTGACATCAATGACAACACATCAAAGGGATTCTTCTTCATTATTCCAAAAATCTCCCCCTTTATCATTGATGGAGACATGTTCCAAAAATGAAACTCCAAAATAAATGTCTTCACACTCCAAAACAAAAATGTGCGAACTCAACTCCCCCTTCCAGATATACACAAACACATAACTTCTCTAAAACCAAAAATTCACAAAATTATTTTCTACACAAACCCTTCTCCACATAGAACCTTCTCCCCCTTTGACATCAAGAACAAAGGGTAAAAGAGAAATAAACAAAAAAAATTAACCAAAACTAGGGGAACTTTGTAATTCGTTGAGAATAGCTTCCCAAGCAAGTTTTCCATCATTCCAAATTTGCTTTGCTCTGACAAGCGCATTGTGCAGTGATTCTAGTTCTACTAAGCATAGCACATTGTGCAGTGATTCCAGTTCTACTAATTATTCTTCTCCTTCTTCTAGAGTGGATGGATTAAGATTCATCTTGTTTAGTTTCTTTGCATCCACCAAGGCACTTTATATATGAATGTGTCTATGAATTACCAAATCTCTAAGTTTTGCAAACCACCTTATAGCATCTTCTTTTTGCCTCTATAAGGTGAAACTTGCTCTACAAATCTACAATAGAAGTCTAGGTAGTATAAATTTTATCATCTATAATCTTGTAGGTTTCAGAGGAATTGGAAAGTTCAAACTCTATTGAGCCCATTAATTATTTAATGCCTTGAGTGGCATTAGGCCACCACATGCAATATACAAACAATATCTAGGATTCCTCATCACAATCCTCTACCTATTTCAAATTTTGCAACACCTTGTTGTGTGTGATTACAAATTTATCCTATAGAACTAGTAACTTTTTCTTTAGAAGGCTTGACTCTGCCTCTTTCTCAGTTTGTATCTTAAGGTTAGAGGTATATTCTTTAACAAAACCAACCAAGAACTTTATTTTTTCAATATGCACTAAGGAATCATCAATTGTGGCATTGGGAGTTGTCTCTTGCAGAGCCTTAATAGCTTCATTTACCAATTTGGTCCCTCTCTAATAGGTATGTTCAATTTCCTATGTTCTATAGTTAAGAAAATTACCACAAATATTTATCCTTTCTATAGGTGACATCTTACTTGGATCCACATAGCCTAGATATGACAGGAGTTGAACCAACTGAGGTGGTAGCACAAGTTGAATCCTTGTTTTCTTTGTTATTAGACCCTTAAGATTACTTCTAGATGATTCTCTGGATGGATTTGATGGCTCAGTGGTCTTGGGGAATTCTTCTTTCACTTCTTCCAATATTTTTTTCTTCCTTGTTTTCTTCTTTCTTTTCCTCTTCTACATCTTTTCCGAAGGATTTTTTTGAAGGTTTTTCTTTATTTCCTCCTCCTTTACTTCATCTTTTCCATCATTACCTTGTTCATCTTTGTTTCCTTCATCTTCATTCTTGTCTTTGTCTCCATTATTTCTTGTATCCTCATGGTGTTCTTTTGGATTGTTATCAGTATCATTCTTATGCTAATCTTTAGTGGGTTTATTGGTTATTTCCTCTATATCATTCAGAGGAGTAGATGTCTTTGAAGAAACATGTGTTTTACCAAAAAAAATTACAATAGGATGATCCTCTACTTCTATAACATTAGCGAGATCTTGTGCTTGAGCTGTATGAGATGAAGAAATGGTTCTCATCCCATAATTATTTTCTATTTCCCTAACTATATCAAGAGTCTCTTGCCTCAATCTTTTAGTACTATCTTTCTCTTTAGTCATTAGAAGAGTGACTCTCTTTTTTACCCTAAACAACTTAGAAAATTCATTTAATATAGTAGAAACATCTTCCTTATATAAAGAGGATCCATATGTGTTCAAGGCATCATAGTTTATTTTCTCATCAGTAGTTGCAACTTCATGCCTTCTTTGTAGAAAATCTTCCCATAGATTTTTAGTCACCTCCTTCCATATAGTTCCATATTCTCATTAAAAATAACCATGTATTGAATGAAATCATCTACAATTTTTTCCTTATCCTTTTTAGCAACTTCATCAAATAACCTAGTAGTAGCTAGAAAATCCTCAAATTCTACCATATTATTGACTAAATCTTCCATCTTTAGAGGTGGACGATCACTTACCAGAGGAGAGCTAGGCATGTCCTCCATAGGTTCTAACAAGCTAACGTTAGGTTCTAACACTTTAGTGAATAAACACATCAATATGTCGACTGGGCAGTGTCCAACAGTTGTATGCAATAGAGGACATCTCAACTTCTCTCTTAAGCACTAATCAACTGAATAAAAGTTCTAAGCTAAGGGGCCTCTAATCTTAAAAGCAATAAATCATCTATCTAGAAAGCGAGAAAATAACTCAAATCAGAAAATAGAAAACTTAGAATCTAAAAAGAATCACCATTAAACTAGAAAGCATAGAAATGATTAATCTAAAGAATGCATAAATTGCTAAAGAAGTAAAGCATGTAAAGAAATTAGGAAACATCAATCTAATGCAAAAGATAACAAGCTAACTACTAATCATAAAACCATTAATCAGAATCAATTGAAGAAAGGTGCTATGGACATTCAAATATTAAGCTCAGAAACTACAGACTTAGTTACAACCTACAACCTTGACACTAACAGTATAACATATACTCATGAAAATGAAATGAAAAATCAACTATTATCGACTAAAAGAAAATACATAATAGGAAACATAATATTTATCTATCTATGTATAACCCTCGAGTGGCCAGCTCTCAGGTGTGACTAAAGATACTTTAGATCACATGCACTAGAAAAATCTCTCAGTTACTTCATTCCACATATGCATCCATATTACACAGTAATTCAAAGAGTGGCAGGAAAAATCATATTCATATGGTAGTTTTTTTTACTCAAAGACAAATTGGCAACATAATGATCATCTCCTTTTATTGTTTGTAATAGTTACATATATATATGAAAAATGACTAACAAAAGTCCTATCTTTTAGTCGGTCGAGTCTTTCAACAAATTTCCCATAGTAAAAGGGACTTTAAAGCCCATGATATACAATATTAAAGAGGCTTCACATGAGCCATGATTTTTTTTAAATTGAAAGATAACATAATTATAAAGACTCGGCCAAAACATGTGCTCCTAGAATTTTGGCTCCCGCTCACTAGTTTTCAAAAGTGTCAAGATCCGCATTCATTTCCCTTATGACTAGAATGTGATTGGGAGTGGAGTTGACCTACACAATGCTCAAAGACTAAACCATTAAGTCAACATAAGTTAGTTAAATTCGATCAACTCTAAGAAATAAAGTTTGTATGCTCATTCGTAGAAAGAAAGCACTTATTTTTCCTAATGGTAATCAATTGGCAAGGTTATTAAGGCTGAAGGGTTTAGATTTACATATTGAGCCCATTATTCTGATGAGGTTATTTTTACCTCATAATTTCCTCACCTTCCTAAGTTTGAGTAGGTCCTCCTGCTCTTTGGTGTGTCCCCTTCCCATCATTCCTTCTGTTCATTTCCTCATACTTAACACTGAGATCATACACATCATCTGCCTCTATGTCTAATATATCTGGATTCCTCAAGAATCCCTGATGAAAAGTGACCCTTTGTCTCCACCTAGCAAAATTGTCCTCATGTTGGTCTAGGTTGGTGTATACTGAAGGTGGCGGTGAAAGAAGCAAGTGATGGATGTACCTCATACCAATCCAATTGATCTTTAATCCCTCCATAATTTTGGCCAAAACTATTGCTCTTTCGTAGGACCATCTGATATTAAGAGGTGAAATTATTTCCCTCTTTTCGAGATGCATGGGAAGAGGAGTATACCTTTCTTCACATGCATGCCATGTTGGTCCTATTAAATGTGGCCCTTGTTTTTGAAAGTAATCATGACACAACCTAAGATTTTTATTGTATTTGACATGTACTTCTTATTTACTTTTGACACCCAAAAAATGTTTCTTGAAAGAGAGAGGCTTCCTATGAGGGTATCTCATCTATAACCCTACAATATTTTTTGGAATACTTTTTGGATCTGCCTTTCCAGTGAAGTTGATTTTTCATAGTGGATAGGAATGATCTTAATTCTACTTCTCCCACAAAGAAGTTAATAAAGAAATTTGTATACTTTTCTAAGAGAAAATTATGAACAAATAACTCACACAATAATTTTTTTTGTTTAGGGAGTGATTCAATAAATACTTTTACAAATTCCTTGTCATCAAGGTCATGAGGCTAGTTTTGGTGAATTCTTTGTAATTTCCATCTTAAAAGTTGCTCATTTAGAAACATGGTGTACAACCTAGATGGTCTTCTACAGGCTAATAACAACTCACCAATTTCACAGGGATCTTGCTTACTCCTATATGCCTAATGGAAAGATTATTTTAACATGACTAATTCCCTCTTTAACCTATTATTTTCAAATTCCACATCCTTCAAGAGGTAACAATGCTCTATCCATTTCAATAGTATTGGGGGAATACATACTTGGAAGCAGTCTATAACAATAGGTTTTGTTTGCGTCCCCTTTGATTCCATGATTGGTTGGGTGTCACTCTCCTGCAAAATTTGCTCTAGCTCCACAATTTTACTCATAGAGGCATTTAACTCAATTTCCTTCTAATTATTTTCTTCTTCAAAGGCACTGAATAATTGCATAAAATTATTTTTCAAACCTTGAATACATTTTTCTTTTTCGCATAGAGCATCCTGATTCTGCTTACCCTGTTGATTCCATTGTTGGATCTAGAATTGTAGCTGCTCAATATTTTTTGTCTTTTTCCTCCATTTGCGTAGTCAACTTGGAAACTTCTTGATTTATTTTATGGACAATAGCAGTTTTCACCTCAATTTCTTCTTTCTCTTGATTAATTTGTGCCTTGTCATCCTACAACCTGGCTCTTAACCCTTGAATTTCTATCTTTATCTTTTCTAATTCCTCATTTCTTTGGTTGGATTCTTCATCCCCTGTGTCCATAGAAAATAATGCATGAGGAATTTCTTCATCAGGATGAGGCACATTTTCTTCTTTGTTGTCCTTAGGAAGGGAGGAGTGAGGCACTTCTTCCACTTTTTCATCAATATGGGGTGCATTTTTTGTTTCAATGCTCTTAGGAAGCACTTCTTCTACCTCTTCTATATTATCAGTATGAGGCATACTTCCTTCTTCAGTTTCTTCAAGTAAAGAGGAGCAAGTAATTTCTCCATCAATATGAGGTCTGTCTTTTTCTTCATCGGTATTCATAGAGAAAGATGCATGAGGAGTTGCTTGAGGCACTCTTTCCACAAATTCAGGTATACTTTCCAACCTGTTAAGGAAAGGGGAGAATCCTCCCATAGGTTCATCTTCATTCTGCTCTAAGTGTGGTGATTGTGTTCTTTCCCTTTCTTGTTCTTTAGGCGACAAGATTTCTTTGTTCTTTTCACTGGGAAGTTCATCCCCTTGCTGTTTTGTTCCATCTATTGCCTCATTATTAGGTGGACTATCAATTTCTACCACCTTTATTGGAGTCCTGACCTTTTTCCTTTTTGAAATATTTCCTATATCTTGGGGTTTGATTTCATTGGCCCTTGAAGATAATTGTTTACTCTACAAAGGAGGAGTTATTTGAAAAACAATTTTACTTTGTTTCTTCTTCTTTTGAGTGGGTTCATCCTCTTCTCCAAAATGTACAATTCCCACCTCCCCTTCTTGTCCTAGGGTTTGTAATTCATCTGGAAAGGTTTCCAGTGCATCACCATTAGTAGCCATGGAGGTACATTGGGATTCAAGGGTGCCTAATGCCTCCAAGGAGGGTTCCTCTACAGACTGTTCCTTTTGTTTAGAGAATTCTCCTTCCTCAAGTGGCCTTTGTGGCTCTTCATTCTCAAATTTGCATAGAAAACTTTGCCACTTTTTCTCTAGCTTATGGCAGAAATGGTATTTACATATTAATTGTATCAGACCATGATGTTTAAGGGGTCTCATCCCAATTTTATACTTCTCTATCATAGAGGTGACTGAATGGCAGAGAAAAGTTGGTAAATTTACCCTAAGAGTAGGGTCCTCAATGTCATGGTGTAAATGAGTCAGCAGGTGAAAAGTGGGTCCCACTACTGTAGTCATTTGTTCCTCACAAGTGAAATATTTAATAATCCAAGCTGCAACAGATCTCTAGGGTTCTGGAATAGACATTCTATGAATTCCCTTATTTTTCCCCCTAGTGTTTATGGTCATTACAAGTTGGGGTTCCCCTTCCCTATGGAACAATTTTGTTAACTTTTGATAAGGGATGCGGGTATCTTCATTTAAATTAATTCCTTTATTCTCAAGACCAAAAAGACAAGCAAGAACTTTTGTACTTACCCGAAATGGTTTTCCGCACACCACAGTCTTCCCATCTATAAAATTCTCAACAAATTCCTTCACCAACTACTCTGTGTGCCCTTCAAATTATTTCATGAAGTCTAGCCATCCAACCCTTTGAAATAAAGCTATTATATTGCTTAATGCCAGCAATGGCACTACAGAAGTTGGCTCAAACTTTTTCTTAGCACCTCCCATTTCCTTTATTTCTTGGTGGAATTTTATAGAACTCTAGAATGCTTTCTTGTCTGAATTACAGATGGAAAAAGAGTTCTACATTGATATACTCAATGAGGACAAGATTAATTACTAGCTTTCTTGTCACCTTACTACATAATGATGATGACCTTTCATGGGGAATTAGAATTGTTGTCGTACTCTTACCAATCATGTAAAGGGCACAAGTTTCAAAGTTACAAGGGGGACAGATCATGCCAATTAATTAACATTTATTCAAAATAAATAGTAACCCTTTTAACAAATAATTTCGCACATACCTTGGATCTTGTCATTAGATCAAACATCACTTACCTTTGCTGACATAATTGGGTAGTCATATGGTTGGTGAGGGTGGTGGCGGATAATGATGGCATGGATGGGATGGTTGAAGTAATGACAAAAATTATTATGACAAAAAGGTGTCATAATAATCTTATTTATTGTGGAAATATTTGATGTGATGTGGCAGATCAATCATAAGGGGGCAAATCTTGGAGCAACATTAAAGGATGGGCATGCACAAAACTTAGGAAAAATTAAAAAAATTTTGGAAAGACAAAATTTGTAAAAAAATCTAGAGCATTATCAAGTAATGCACTTGAAGTAGAGAAGAAAAGAGTTCCGAAAAAATTCTAGAAATATGTCATCAGAAGAGAGTAACCAGATTGAGGATTCTAGAGCGTCACTGATAGATGCAGTTGGGGTAGAAACCAATATTTTTGGAGCATCGTTGAATGATGCAGCCGAAGCAATAACCAAAAATTTCAGAGAATCGTTGAAAGATGCAACCAGAACAACAACCAAAATTTCTAGAGCATCACTGAAAGATGCAGCCGAAGCAGCAACCAAAATTTTTGGAGCATTTGAATATAATTCTGAAGCATCTGGGCAGAATTCTGAAGCATCACTATGAAGATGTAGCCATAAAAGAAACACCAGAATTCAAGAGCATCGCTAAAAAGATGCAGCCAAAAGGAAGAAAATTGTGATACTTTGGCCTTGACTTTCCAAAGCACCATATAGTTATGCATTAGAATGTAGGATCAGGAGGAAATTTGGAACCACTCTAATGTGTAGATTTTGGATCATTGCAACAACAATTTCAGAGTATCGCTACAACAATTCTAGAGCATTGCAATAGCTGTACTAGTAGATTCTAGAGCATCGCAGTAGCTGTGCTAGTAGATTCCAGAGCATCACAATAGTTGTGCTAGTAGATTTTGGAGCATCGTAGTAGGGTGTGCTAGAATTGGGTTCACCAAAATATGAAGTCCTAAAAAATATAAACAAAACTTTAGCCAAGTCCAAATGATGGATTTGAAGAAATTGAAGAAAATTTTCAGAAATGAAATGATTTATTATTTATTTATTTATTTTTATTGGGTTATTTGTTTAACAACTATATTCACCCTATCACATTAGAGCCAATGCAGTGTATTTCTCCCTATGTTTCTACCATTTTTGTAAACTCCACTTTGTTAATGGGTTTATGGTCAATGCGTAATCAATGCCCATTAACTAGAAGAGTTTGGGTGTCACCATCAATTGGTTTTAACTGGACTGAACCATTAGAAAATACTTTAGAAATCTCGTATGGTCCAAGCCAGTGTGTCCTGAGTTTCCCTTGATGATCCTTTTATTTGGAATCAAACAATAATGTCCAATCCCTAGTATGGAATTCTTTTTCCTTGATATGTTTGTCACTCCAGACCTTACATTGTTGTTGGACTAGTTCAGTTTGATGGACAACATCCAAACTGAGTTCATCCAATTCACTAAGCTATAAGACTTTCTCAATTTGAGCTCATTTAAGATCCATTCCCAATTCCATGGCCGTCCTAATGGTTTGGAACTTGAATTCAATGGGCAAGAGGGGCTTCTTCCCAACGACTAACTCATAGGGGCTATAGCTAGTGGTTGACTTCCAAGCCATGTTGTAGGCCCAAACAGCGTCTGGTAGTTTCCTAGCCCAATCTTTCCTTCCTGAAGACATCATTTTTGTCAAAATATTCTCTAGTTCCCTATTAATGACCTCAACTTGTCCGTTTTCTTGTGGGTGGTAGGGTGAAGACTTCTTGTGACCTACTTGGAAGTGATATGTGAATGCCAATAGGACTTTAGACATAAATTGGGGGCCTTGGTATGTAACAATTGTTCTTGGAGCCCCGAATCTTAGAATTATTATGTTATAAAGAAAGTCAGCTACCTGCTCTTCCCTAGCAATGCGTAGTGCTTGCACTTCCTCCCACTTAGTCATGTAGTCGGTACATACCATAATATATTCTTTTCCTTGTAAAGGAGGGTCTATGGGGCCAATGAAATCCAATCCCCATTTTTCAAATGGTTCAAGGACTACCTGAGGTTGCAGGGGAATTTCATTGGATGCAGTTGGTCTTCCTACCCTTTGGCATTCATCACACCTACGAATGTACTTCTTGATGTCCTTATGCATTGAAGGCCAATAGTATCCTACTCTTAGAATCTTGTGAGTTGTCCTTTTAGTAGAATAATGATGTCTAGAAGGGTCATCATGATAGACCCTAAGGATACTGTAGGTCTCATCTTCCCTAACACACCATCGCAAAACCATATCAGGTCCACATCGAAACAAGATTCCATTAATCCATTTAAAAGGGGCACTCTCACGAGGAATTTCTTCTATTTTGATGAAAAGTGGGGTGGTACTTATGTGTTGGCTAAGTAATTCACAATATTGGCAAACCAAGGAGTTTTAGTGGAGATGGCAAACAAATTTTCATTTGGGAATTTTTCTTATACTGGAGCATAGTCGCCATCATGTTTTATCGAGAATAAGAAGTCTATGACTATGTTAGACTTCCCTGGTTTGTCAAAAATTGTCACATTGAACTCCTAGAGGAGTAACCACTTGATTATCCTTGCATTTACCACCGATTTATTCATGAGATACTTGATGGTTGCATGGTTTGTGTGCACTGTAACTTTGCATCTTGTGACATAATGTATAAATTTCTTGATGGTGTGCACTACAACAAGGAATTCTTTCTCTGTTGTGGTGTAATTCTTCTCTGTTGGCATCCAATTTTTGCTAATAAAATATATAGCATATTTCCCTCCATTCTCATCTTCTTTCCTTAGAACCACTCCAATGGCATCATTAGATGCATCGGCATAAATGTGAAATAGCAGGTTCTAGTTAGGTCCTCGTAGGATAGGGGTAGAGATGAGTTTTTCTCTAATAGTTTCAAATGAGGACTGACACTTAGGTGTCCAAGTGAAGTCAACATTTTTCTGAAGGAGAGAAAACATCGAGGCTGTAATTTTGCTAAAGTTTCCTATGAACCTTCGGTAGTATCCAGCATGCCCTAAGAAACTCCTAACATCAATATGAGTTTTTTGGATCTCAAGTTGTTGTATGACTTTGATTTTCTTGGAATAAAACTTAATCCATTTAGTTGAAATATGATGTCCTAGCACTATTCCTTGTTCCACCATGATTAAGCATTTCTCATGGCTGAGGGACAAATGATGATCCTCACACTATTCTAACACTTTATCTAGATTTGTAAGCGCTTCATCAAAATTTGAACCATATATAGTGAAGTCATCCATATAGACTTCAATGTACTCATTTACCAGCTTAGCAAATATAGCCAGGATGTCCCTTTGAAACGTGGCAGGAGCATTACATAGCCCAAAGGGAAGAACCCTATATGCAAATGTCCCCCAAGGGCAGGTAAAGGTCATCTTATCTTGTTCTTTGGCTGCTACCTGTATCTGGTTGTATCCACTAAATCCATCCAAAAATGAAAAATATTTTCTCCCAACCAATTTATCCAACACTCGGTACATGAATGGCAAGGGGAAATAATCTCTACATGTCACTTTGTTGATCTCCCTATAATCTACACATACTCTCCAATTCCCATTCTTCTTATGGAAATACAACCAAGGGTGACACCCACTTTTCAGAAATTGGGTAGATAAATCCTACCTGCAAGAGTTTCTAAATCTCAGTTTTAACAATGTCTTTGAGGGCAAGATTGAGTCTTAGTTATGGTGAGCGAATAGGTCAAACATCCTCAGTATAGATACGGTGTGTGCACACACTAGGGTGTATTCCTCTCATATCCTTATAGTCCCAGGCAAACACTTTAGATCTACTCACTAGGGTATCAAATAGTCTTTGTTCTTTCATCTCAGTCAACCGACTATTGATGTTCAAAGTTTTTCCTAGAAGCAACATAATAGTTTTGACTCTAGGATAATTGGATGTGACAATGTGAATGGGCCTTGTCAGTGTGTTAAGTGGATAGCTATGCAATACAGTTTTATGAAGCCGAGCAACATCTGCAAAGAAATGGAAAGTTTTTGGAACTAAGTTCATAAAGGGCAAGGAAATCTAGTAAACTTATTATCATCAAATTCTTCTTGATCTGTGTTGATTGGGTGTCCTAGGATTTCTTCTACGTTTGACATCTCTTCATTATTGGAGTCTATTGCAATACTTTCCACGTCGTTCTATAATTCATCCTCTAATTCCTCACCATGTTGTTTGATGACTACCATGGCCAGTGAAGCCAAATTTTCTTGTCCAATAAGAATTTCTGGTTCATCAACCCATACTTTACTATGTTCAGTAGGCTTAGCAAGAGGATACAAAAACAACTATTTTCTATTAAATCCATGGGAGATGGTCATTCCTCCCTCCCTGTAGTCAATCTTGGATGCAACTGTAGCCATCCATGGTCATCCAAAAATTATTGGATAACTATCTTTGGGTGTAAGGGATTCAATTATCTAGAAATCCATTGGATATTCCCATCCATCCACCTTGACAAGAACATTTTCAATGATGCCTTTGGGAATACCTATGGATTGATTTTCCATTTGTAGGACTGTAGTTGTGGGGCATAGATCAGTAAGTCCTAATTTTTCCATCACATCAACAGTCATTACATTAATGGTTGCTCTGAGGTCCACTACAATGTTTGGTATTGCTACCTCATTAACTGTTACTATTATGAGTGGACTACGTCATCATATTTCAAAGCAGTGATTGTTCCAGCTAACAAATCAGCTAGGTATCCATTGATATGGATAGTGTTGATTTGTTTTGGCTTCCTCCCTAGAGTTTTGATGCACAACTATTTAATCAACTAGTTTAACTCAAGGATGTCTTTAATTTCTTGTAACAAGGGAACTTCAATTTGTAGTCATTTAATTTCCTATATTAATGTAGTTTTCGTAGGCAAATTTGTTTCTAGAGAATCTTTCATAGAAATTGGTTTCAATCACTCCAGAAAAGGGGCTTTGGTTTTTTCTTTAGGTGCAGAATTTTTTAGAACTTTAGTTGGAGAGTGACCCTCCTCCTGAGGTAGGTCAGAATCTCCTACCAAAGATGGCGGGTCGAGCTCATGTTGCGTAGTGTCTAGGGTTTTTTCTACAGGCATGGGTATTATTATTTCCTCAACAGACTTCTTGACAGGTTCATCTATGATTTCTTCAATAGTCAGTTGTGAAAGTGTTTTACTAGACCTCAACTATAGGTTTCCATAGTGTATTGCATTGAGTCTGGTGACATTTTCTTGTTTGACAGAATACACCCAAGTATTTGGATGATTGTTCTTTGGATTAGGGACTTGTTGCGCTGGAAGTGGTAGTTGGTTAACTTGTTCATTTTGTTGAGTGTTCTAAAGAGGTGGTAAGAGAGCCTGTTGAGTAGGCATCCTCCTGAGACCAAAATAAAACTGATACTGGGGTTGATTCCATTGAGGAATGGGATTTTTGAGGTACCACTACTGTTGAGACTGGTGGGGCCTCTGAGGGTTACCCCAAGATTGGTTTGTCCAGTCTGGTGGTCCCCAAGGATAGGTTCCCCAATTAGAGGGTACTAGTGGTGGTG